>JAEIFL010000280.1:0-232258 GCA_018901835.1 Scaptomyza graminum | reverse complement strand
AAAAAAAAAAGAAAAGAAATCAGTTCAGCACTAAGTCACTTTGTCTATATGGCAAATGTGAGATGCAGTGTATGGAACATCAATATTCTAGTATGAGAAATTAACGATTTAAGTCCTTCTTAAATGAGGCCATTTACCCATAGAGGGTGCCAGGCCCGTATAACGTTAATGATTATTAGATGGTGTTTCCAAAGAGTCGTGTTGCTTGATAGTGCAGCACTAAGTGGGTGGTAAACTCCATCTAAAACTAAATATAACCATGAGACCGATAGTAAACAAGTACCGTGAGGGAAAGTTGAAAAGAACTCTGAATAGAGAGTTAAATAGTACGTGAAACTGCTTAGAGGTTAAGCCCGATGAACCTGAATATCCGTTATGGAAAATTCATCATTAGAATTGTAATATTTAATTAATATTATAATAATAGTGTGCATTTTTTCCATATAAGGACATTGTAATCTATTAATATACTTAATTTATCAAAAAGTTGTGAACTAATGCTTATTTAAATTATAGTGCTTGCATTATAACATAAAATAAATTGTCATAAATTTGATAAAGTATTGATAGATTTATATGAATACTGTGCGTTAATTTTTCGGAATTATGTAATGGCATAATTATCATTGATTTTTATGTTTATTATATGCACATGTATGATTAACAATGCGAAAGATTCAGGATACCTTCGGGACCCGTCTTGAAACACGGACCAAGGAGTCTAACATATGTGCAAGTTATTGGGATATAAACCTAATAGCGTAATTAACTTGACTAATAATGGGATTAGTTTTTTAACTATTTATAGTTAATTAACACAATCCCGGGGCGCTCTATATAGTTATGTATAATGATATTTATATTATTTATACCTCTAACTGGAACGTACCTTGAGCATATATGCTGTGACCCGAAAGATGGTGAACTATACTTGATCAGGTTGAAGTCAGGGGAAACCCTGATGGAAGACCGAAACAGTTCTGACGTGCAAATCGATTGTCAGAATTGAGTATAGGGGCGAAAGACCAATCGAACCATCTAGTAGCTGGTTCCTTCCGAAGTTTCCCTCAGGATAGCTGGTGCATTGAAATATTATATAAAATAATCTTATCTGGTAAAGCGAATGATTAGAGGCCTTAGGGTCGAAACGATCTTAACCTATTCTCAAACTTTAAATGGGTAAGAACCTTAACTTTCTTGATATGAAGTTTAAGGTTATGATATAATGTGCCCAGTGGGCCACTTTTGGTAAGCAGAACTGGCGCTGTGGGATGAACCAAACGTAATGTTACGGTGCCCAAATTAACAACTCATACAGAAACCATGAAAGGCGTTGGTTGCTTAAAACAGCAGGACGGTGATCATGGAAGTCGAAATCCGCTAAGGAGTGTGTAACAACTCACCTGCCGAAGCAACTAGCCCTTAAAATGGATGGCGCTTAAGTTGTATACCTATACATTACCGCTAAAGTAGATGATTTATATTACTTGTAATATAAATTTTGAAACTTTAGTGAGTAGGAAGGTACAATGGTGTGCTTAGAAGTGTTTGGCGTAAGCCTGCATGGAGCCGCCATTGGTACAGATCTTGGTGGTAGTAGCAAATAATCGAATGAGACCTTGGAGGACTGAAGTGGAGAAGGGTTTCGTGTGAACAGTGGTTGATCACGAGTTAGTCGGTCCTAAGTTCAAGGCGAAAGCCGAAAATTTTCAAGTATAAAAAAATCAAAAATATAGTCAATGTTAAAATTTATATATGTGCATGTAAACGATTTTTATACACTTGAATAATTTTGAACGAAAGGGAATACGGTTCCAATTCCGTAACCTGTTGAGTATCCGTTTGTTATTAAATATGGGCCTCGTGCTCATCCTGGCAACAGGAACGACCATAAAGAAGCCGTCGAGAGATATCGGAAGAGTTTTCTTTTCTGTTTTATAGCCGTACTACCATGGAAGTCTTTCGCAGAGAGATATGGTAGATGGGCTAGAAGAGCATGACATATACTGTTGTGTCGATATTTTCTCCTCGGACCTTGAAAATTTATGGTGGGGATACGCAAACTTCTCAACAGGCCGTACCAATATCCGCAGCTGGTCTCCAAGGTGAAGAGTCTCTAGTCGATAGAATAATGTAGGTAAGGGAAGTCGGCAAATTAGATCCGTAACTTCGGGATAAGGATTGGCTCTGAAGATTGAGATAGTCGGGCTTGATTGGGAAACAATAACATGGTTTATGTGCTCGTTCTGGGTAAATAGAGTTTCTATCATTTATGGTAGTTTCTTGTTCCCCGGATAGTTTAGTTACGTAGCCAATTGTGGAACTTTCTTGCTAAAATTTTTAAGAATACTAGTTGGGCAACCAATTAGTTCTTTTAAATTATAACGATTATCAATTAACAATCAATTCAGAACTGGCACGGACTTGGGGAATCCGACTGTCTAATTAAAACAAAGCATTGTGATGGCCCTAGCGGGTGTTGACACAATGTGATTTCTGCCCAGTGCTCTGAATGTCAAAGTGAAGAAATTCAAGTAAGCGCGGGTCAACGGCGGGAGTAACTATGACTCTCTTAAGGTAGCCAAATGCCTCGTCATCTAATTAGTGACGCGCATGAATGGATTAACGAGATTCCCACTGTCCCTATCTACTCAGTTCGACTTTGATTGCCGTCGCGAGCGGACGTGTTGTTCGGTTGCGCGCATAAAAAAGTTGTGTTTCGATTCGTTATCAGTGCAGTTGTTGTTTTTGCTTTCGTTTGCTAAACAAAGCAACAAGAACTATAGCGGTCGTTGTTTGTGCTTTGGACACGTATTGTTTTATTTAAATAATTATAACCATAACGGTGAATGTATTGTTTTTCGCTAAATAGCATAAACAAAGAGATTAAAAAGAAACGGTACTGTGTTCTGTGTGTGTGCGTGTGTATTAGTGCACACGTGTGCCAAGCAGCTAAAACTGCTTTAACAAGCAGTGCAAAGTGACACTGACAAAAGGTGGTATACACGAGACTCTCAGCTTTTGCCTGTTCTCCAAGCAGTGCGCAGGCTAGACTGACAACTAGGTGGCGCCAGTATATTTTCTGGCCAACAGAGAGCGCTCCTTCAAGCAGTGTAGTGCAGTGAGCAAGCAGTGCGTAGTCAATCTCCTCGGCAACAGGTGGCGCTAGATAGCACTTCTAACTCTGCCGTTAGAGTGCGCCACTGCTTTAGCGCGATGGACGCCCGCAGCGTTCTAAGCGAGTTGAGCGAAATGGAGGCGTCGGATGAGTCGAGTGCTTCGACTAGGGGTAACCGCATGGAGCGGAAAGCCATGAGAGCCAAGAAGGCGAGAGCGAGATTCACCGAATCGTCTGATGAAGGAACGGCGAGTAAATACGCAGCCGTGGACGCTTCTGCATGCAATGCCGCCGTCGCTGTCCCCACCATTGTCGCCCCCGCCGCCGCCACCGCCAACGCCGACCCCGCTGCCCTCGCCGCCTTCGTTGCCCCCGCCACCCCCTTTGTCCCCACTCGAGCCCGTGCTGCTGCCGTCGCTGGTCCCACCGCTGGTGCCGTGTCCGGTTCCGCCGCCGTTTCCGTCGCTGTTTCCGCCGCCGTGTCCGCCGTCAACTCCGCTGTTGCTGCCCCCGCTGCCGACGTGAATCCCAAGCCGCTTAGGGCAACGCTCGCCGAGTTTCGAGCTGCCAACGCGCGCAACGCACGCTTGTCCAGCGAAGCCACCGGGACAGAATCAACGCTGCAAGAGCTCGCCACCATCCAGCGAGCTATTAAAGAAGCTGTGCTGCACGCAAGGCTGGAGCCAGCTGCAGCAATGCTGATTTTCGACGCTGCCGCCAAATACGACGCACTTGTCGCCAAGCTTGCGGTACGCAGCGCAGTCCTCGAGGGACAGATGACAATGGTGAGCTCGACCCCAGCCGCTTCATTGCAGCCAACCACGGTCTATGCGACCCCAGCTGCAAGTGCTCCAGTTGCTGCTAGAAAGCCGGTGGAAACATGGTCGGCTGTCGTCACCAGCCGCGATGCCAACTTATCGGGCAAGCAAGTTGCCGATAAAATCATGAAGGAGGTGGCACCCTCACTTGGTGTCCGAGTGCACGAGGTGCGCGAGCTTAAGCGCGGTGGTGCAGTGATTCGCACACCTTCAGCCAGCGAGATGAAGAAAGTCGTGACCAATGCTAAGTTCACGGAGGTTGGATTAAGTGTGACTAGGAGTAATGGACTCAGCCCAAAAGTGACAGTCATAGACTTCGATACCGCCATAACGCCGGAAGAATTCATGGATGAGTTGTATACCAACAACTTCAACGATGAATTCAGCCCTGCTGCCTTCAAGAAAGCTGTACACTTGGTGAGCAAACCATGGTCCGTCACCGATGGAGCCACGATAAACCTGACGCTTGAGGTGGACGATAAAGCACTGGCCATACTTGACAGGACCGGACGAGTCTACATCAAGTGGTTCGCATTCCGTTGCCGGTCGCTTGTCCGAAACTATGCCTGCCATAGGTGCGTCGGTTTCGACCACCAGATTGCCAATTGCCGCTTTAAAAGTGATGTCTGCCGCCAGTGTGGCCAGCTCGGTCACAAAGGAGCAAGATGCACCAACCCGGTGGATTGCCGGAACTGCCGGTTTTAAGGGGCTTCCTTCGGGGCACTACATGCTCTCGGAGAGGTGCCCGATTTATGGTGCAGTGCTAGCGAGGGTGCAAGCTAGACATTAATGTTCAGCTTCATCCAAGCGAATTGTGGCCGTGGCCGAGCTACTAACATCGAGCTCGGAGCCCGCATGCGGGAATCTGGCCACGGCTTCGCACTAGTTCAGGAGCCATATGCTGACGCAGCTGGAAGGATTACGGGCTTCCCCGCTGGAATGCGCGTTTTCGCCGACAAGCGTTTGAAGGCAGCAATTATCGTAGACGAACCAGACGCCATCTGTATGCCGATTGAGCCGCTCATCACCGACTTTGGCGTATGCGTGAGTGTCACTGGAAAATTTGGCTCGTTTTTCCTCACCTCCGTATACTGCCAATTTAACACCGAACTGGAGCCGTACCTTAGGTACCTGGATGCGGTGCTACTGCAAGCCAGCTGGTATAGGCATTGGTGTTGCATAGGCATTAAGGGAAATCAATGATCGTGCCTTGCACGCAAAGTTAAAAAAAAAAAAAAAAAAATTTCAATTTCATATCATTTATTTTTGCATTAAGTAAAAATTGTCATTAATAGCCCAATAGAGTAATGTTATACTCTGGCGTCATTTAATTCATATAAGGTGTTTTAGGAAAAGTACCGAATGAATAAAATTTTTCCCCCTCCCGCCCAGCAAACCTCGCCTAGCTGGTATAGGCATTGGTGTTGCATAGGCATTAAGGGGAAATCAATGATCGTGCCTTGCACGCAAAGTTAAAAAAAAAAAAAAGATTTTCAATTTCATATCATTTATTTTTGCATTAGGTAAAAATTTTCATTAATAGCCCAATAGAGTAATGTTATACTCTGGCGTCATCTCTATATATAAAAGAGTTCGTCCGCGTTAGAATGGCTCAGCCACACCAAAAAACGATAAATAAATTTTTAAACACCCCAGACATTAAGAACATAACCACTACAGAAATCTCGTAAAGGTTAAGCAAGATTTTTTATCAAAAATTTTCAAATTTATTTTTGCAAAAAAATTATTCCAATAGAGTAATGTTATACTCTGGCGTCATCTATATATATAAAAGAGTTCGTCCGCGTTAAAATGGATAGCATATCGGCCTTAACGAAAAGAGCTAGAAGGCTGAAATTTTCACACAATTTTTTATGCAGGTGATGTGTTTGACCTAAGAAAGGAATTTTATTTTGGACAACTCCTTCGAGTACCTCCCATACATTTTGGAGCACTTTTACCCACTCCAAAAACAAAACAAATTACCCATTCCACTACTGCCGCCTGTTTGTCGCACAAGCTGAGAGTTTGATCGCGAGCGAGAATACAAAAACAAAACAAATGCGCAGTGACGCCTTCGCGTCGCACAAGCAAAGTCATAAAAAAAAGGTTCATACACTCGCAAAAAAGAAACGGATTTCCGCTTCTTAATGAATAAGTGCATTCACATATAAGTGAACAATGCGCTTGAAAATAATTTTCAATATTTTATGTAAATGAATCTTTTCGCACAGTGCACATTGTTTTTTTTTTCAAATTTGTGTGCCTTTGACAATTGATTTACGACCCAAGTAGCGTTTGTTGTTGTTGTTAGTGTTGTTGTTGGGCCCGCACTGCTACTTTTGTTGGTGTCATTGATTTAAAAAAACAACAACAACAACAAAACAAAAACTTGGTGCGTCTAGAAAAATTTTGCACACCGAAATACATATGTATGTTCTGGGGGTGGATTTGCCTACTTGCTGCTAATATAACTTAGACTAAACGTAACACACTTACATACATTAATAATATACAATTGCGAACAAGTAAAATAGGTTCGTACACTTGCAAAAAAGAAACGGATTTCCGCTTCTTAATGAATAAGTGCATACACAATTAAGTGAACAATGCGCTTGAAAATAATTTTCAATATTTTATGTACATGTATCTTTTCGCACAGTGCACATTGTTTTTTTTCTCAAATTTGTGTGCCTTTGACAATTGATTTACGACCCAAGTAGCGTTTGTTGTTGTTGTAAGTGTTGTTGTTGGGCCCGCACTGCTACTTTTGTTGGTGTCATTGATTTAAAAAAACAACAACAACAACAAAACATAACTTGGTCCGTGTAGAAAAATTTTGCACACCAAAATACATATGTATGTATGTTGTGGGGGTGGATTTGCCTACTTGCTGCTAATATAACTTAGACTAAACGTAACACACTTAATTAATAATATACAATTTCGAACAAGTAAAATAGGTTCGTACACTTGCAAAAAAGAAACGGATTTCCGCTTCTTAATGAATAAGTGCATTCACATATAAGTGAACAATGCGCTTGAAAATAATTTTCAATATTTTATGTACATGAATCTTTTCGCACAGTGCACATTGTTTTTTTTTTCAAATTTGTGTGCCTTTGACAATTGATTTACGACCCAAGTAGCGTTTGTTGTTGTTGTAAGTGTTGTTGTTGGGCCCGCACTGCTACTTTTGTTGGTGTCATTGATTTAAAAAAACAACAACAACAACAAAACATAACTTGGTCCGTGTAGAAAAATTTTGCACACCAAAATACATATGTATGTATGTTGTGGGGGTGGATTTGCCTACTTGCTGCTAATATAACTTAGACTAAACGTAACACACTTAATTAATAATATACAATTTCGAACAAGTAAAATAGGTTCGTACACTTGCAAAAAAGAAACGGATTTCCGCTTCTTAATGAATAAGTGCATTCACATATAAGTGAACAATGCGCTTGAAAATAATTTTCAATATTTTATGTACATGAATCTTTTCGCACAGTGCACATTGTTTTTTTTTTTTTCAAATTTGTGTGCCTTTGACAATTGATTTACGACGCGAGTAGCTATTAGCGTCGTCCACCCGGAAGATGCGGCGGCAATTGGAACAGTCCCAGCGTCCAGCATGTGTGTGAATAAGAAATTTGCAAACTCGATAAAACATCGTGCAAATTGTTCAGTAAGCCAAAAAATCCCAGAAAATAAAAAAAAAAAAGCCAAAAAAATAAAAAAAAAGCCAGAAAAAGCCAAAAAAATAAGGAAAAACCAAAAAATAGAAAAAAAAAGCCACAAAATAAAAAATAAGACAAAAAAAATAAAAAAAAAGTCAAAAAATAAAAAAAGCCAATAAATAAAAAAAAAAAAAAAAAAAAAAAGCCAAAAAATCCCAAAAAAATAAAAAAAAAAACCAAAAAAATCCCAGAAAATAAAAAAGAAGCATATGCAGTATCTGCAGTATTCCTTATTGGTGTCCGCTTCATCGCGGCTTATCTAAACTTTAAAATCTGGCTGCTGTAGCCAGCAATCACGAAATTTTTGTTTGTACGAATCTTTCGGCATTATTTAAGTTTTTTTTTTCACTTTTGTTGTACATTAGATTACAAATGATATCGAAAATACATACAAAGTATGTAAAAAGATCGCTATTTTTAATAGATTGGATGCCACAATGTTTTTAAAGAAAACTTTGAAAAAAATATTGAAATAAATGAATCAAATAAAATCTGAAAAAAGGCCAGATTTCCGGATAGGGGATGTTTGATATTTTTTCCGGACAAGGGACTTAAAAAACATGTCAGATCTGTCCGGAAAAAGGCCAAATCGGCATCACTGTTGTTTGTGTCATTGAATTAAAAAAACAACAACTAAGCAAAACTTGGTGCGTCCAGAAAAATTTGGCACACCAGAAAATAATGTGGGGGTGGATTTGCATACTTGCTGCTAATATAACTTAGACTAAACGTAACACACTTAATTAATAATATACAATTTCGAACAAGTAAAATAGGTTCGTACACTTGCAAAAAAGAAACGGATTTCCGCTTCTTAATGAATAAGTGCATTCACATATAAGTGAACAATGCGCTTGAAAATAATTTTCAATATTTTATGTAAATGAATCTTTTCGCACAGTGCACATTGTTTTTTTCTCAAATTTGTGTGCCTTTGACAATTGATTTACGACCCAAGTGCCACAGTTTTATATGCAGCCGCTGCAACCAACTTCCTTCCAAATTTGGTGACACAAGCTCAAAGTTTAGGTGGGGGAAGGGGGGCTGGGCGAGTTATGGGTGGGTATGGCATCCAAATTATTCCTGCAGATCTTCTTGGGATGTCAATTGCTATCTTCCTACCAAATTTGGTGACTCTAGCTCAAAAATTGTAAAAGGTTGGGGAAGGGTGCTGTGGGCGTTATGGGTGGGCCTGGCTACAAAATATCTTTGGCTGTCGCTACCAGTTATGGACGCGGCATCCAAAGTTTTGATGCAGTTTTTGGGGGATCGTCATCACCTATCTTGGCGCAAAATTTTGTGGCTGTAGCTCAAGAACTGAGGAAGATAAAGTCATTTCTGATTTGAAACTGCGGTAGGGCTGGGGGCGGAAAGGGTGGGCGTGACTCCAAAACTTTAATGCAGATCATTGGGGTTCATTACTAGCTATCTTTTTACCAATTCAGAGACTCTAGCTCAACATCTCTGAAAGATACACGCATTCCCGTTTTTAACGAAAAGTTGGGGCGGCTGGGGTTGGCTAGGGCGTTATGGGTGGGCGTGGTATCCAAAGTTTTGATGCAGTTTTTTGGGGATCGTCATCACTTATCTTGGCGATTTAAAACCGCGTGGGGCTGGGAGCGGAATGGGTGGGCGTGGCACCACAATTTTTCGGGGATGCCAAAATTTCCCACCAAATTTGGTAACTCTAACTGTAGGGGTGTCCGGAATAGGTGGATTTGTCGATTTTGAGTTATCGAATTTATCAATTTGCCAGCCCCCCAGTTATCGTAGAACCCCAATCTTAGAACTTGATCTGTCCCGGCCATAGATAAAGACATTTGCAAAATTTCAAGTCTCTAGCTTGAAGGGTGTGGAAAAAACTTGCGAACATACAGACGGACGGACAGACACCATGAAGGACATTGCACAAACCCAATATACTCTTTACCTTCGGTATCGAGCATAAAAAAGGACAGAAAACAGGACAAAAATTGTTTTGTGCAATTTTAAGCTTTTAGCATCAAAATGAAACTTGCACAATTCCGTGAGGTGATAATAAACATAAACATATGTAGCTAATACAGCTTCCTGGTGACAAGATTGGGGACAATCCACCGGCTTAAAACCATTTTTGCTTTAAAATCTGGCTGCTGTAGCCAGCAATCACGAAATTTTTGTTTCTAAGAATCTTTCGGCATTATTTAACTTTATTTTTCACTTTTGTTGTACATTAGATATCAAATGATATCGAAAATACATATGTTCAAAGTATGTAAAATAGGATGCCACACCGTTCTAAAAAATCGCTGTTTTTAAAGAAAATTTTGAAAAAAAGATTGAAATAAATGAATCAAATAAAATCTGAAAAAAGGCCAGATTTCCGGATAGGGGATGTTTGATATTTTTTTCCGGACAAAGCACTTAAAAACAGGACAGATTTGGTCGGAAAAATGCCAAATCGGCATCACTGTTGTTGAGCCCGCTCTGCTACTTTTTGTTGGTGTCATTGATTTAAAAAATTGAGTGAGTGTTTGAACTCAAGGTAGATGTGTAAACTTATACATTTCAGTATTAAGATATATTTTGTTTTATTTTTGTTTTGGTATTTCACTTGGTATTTTATAACGAATGTCAAAATTTATACAACAGCGATCAGCTGTGCAAATCTTGTAGCACGGACGCAATCCGATTAAAGAAATGTCAATCAGCTGTGTCAATAAAATACTAATACAAACGTCAGATAGCACCCGAATTTTTACACAGACTCGTTATTAAGCAATCAATAATTCAATATTAAAATTTATACTAATTGAGAATGTCAAATTTAGAGAAAACCGATCAGTTGGGCAAATCTTGTAGCACGGACACAAACCGATATAGGAAATGTCTATATTAGACACAAACCGATATAAGAAATATCAATCAGCTGTGTCACTACAATACTAATACAAACATAAGCCAGCATTCATACACATCTTACATTTTTTTTATATGGAGTTTTTATGTTTGTATTGGAATGAGATTTTTGCCCTACCGAGCCTATAAATGTTTACACATTAAAAAACAACAAAGCAAAACTTGGTGCGTCTAGAAAAATTTGGCACACCAGAAAATGTTGTGGGGGTGGATTTCCATACTTGCTTAACTTAGACAAAACGCAAGAACGATAAAACTCAGATCACGCAGTCAATGGTTTACACGTTGTACAGTGAAGTCAATTTTTGACTTATTTTGAAGTATTTATTTATACCACTTACTTTAAATTAAGTTGTTAATTTGATTTGTTTATAATAATAAGTCGACTTAAGACTTAGTAATTGAAGCAACATTATATATAGTTGCATAAGGACTACTGAGGAAACCACAATAAAAAGCAAGTGGTAACGTTGCAGTCGGACGCAACCGACTGCGCTATACTCGATACCAGTATTTAAACCGGTAAAAAGAGGCCTGATTGCAAAGGGGTACGGATGTGGCAGGGGTGAAAGCTGCCTCAAAAATTCTGATACAGATGGGCATGCCACCAGCTATCTTCCTTCCAAATTTGGTGACACTTGCTTCAAGTTTGTAAAAGGTTGGGGAAGGGTGCTGGGGACGTTAAGCTCAAAAACTATGAAACATACACGCATTCCCGTTTTTAACGAAACGTTGGGGCGGCTGGGGTTGGCTAGGGCGGTATGGGTAGGCGTGGCATCCAAAGTTTTGATGCAGTTTTTGGGGATCTTCATCACTTATCTTGGCGCAAAATTTGGTGGATCGAGCTTAAAAACTGAGAAAGTTGTAGGCGTTTTTGATTTAAAACCGCGGGGGGCTGGGAGCGGAATGGGTCGGCGTGGCACCACAATTTTTCGGGAATGCCAAAATTTCCCACCAAATTTGGTAACTCTAACTGTAAGGGTGTGCGGAATAGGTGGAATTGTCGATTTTGAGTTATCGAATTTATCAATTTGCCAGCCCGCCAGTTATTGTAAAGCCCCAATCTTGACACTTTAATTTACTATGCCATAGATAAAGATAATTGGAAAGTTTCAAGTCTTTAGCTTGAATTGTGTGGAAAAACGTTGCGTTCATACAGACAGACGGACAGACAACATGACGGACATACTCCTTATATACTCTTTACCTTCGGTACCGGAAAAGAGAATGTTAAATACTTTGCTTTAATATTTTGTGAAATATTTTCTAATTAATTTATTTTATAACTTCTGTTGCTAAAATTTATACAAACTATCCGCGCAGCGAAGTAAGCGGGCCACTTACTAGTACCATCATAAATCAATTCGCTGTAAATATGTCTTTAGCTTAGATTTAAAAATTGATGTGCTTCTAACGGTCTTAATCTCCAGTGGCAACTGATTCCAAAGTCGAGCAACCCATACAAAAAAGTGCCTGTCGGAGGATGCAAGCTTAGTTCTAGGACGAACAACATTACAGGTTCTTAATGACACTGCAAAGCGTAGTTTCTCATATAAGTAATCAGGCGCTTTTGTGTATATAATGTCATGAAGCAGATTTAAAGTTTTATACTTAGTCCAGTTTCTTAAGTCTAAGTCAAAAATACAATTTGCAAAACATGTAACATGATCTTTTAAGTCCAAAAACATAACGTGCTACACTATTGAAGGCTACTTTAAGCTTTTGCTGACTAGCAATATCACAGTTTGAGAAAATTTCAATGCCATAAAATAGTATGGGGGTTACAAGAGTTTTTGCGATGGTCATTCTTGTTTTAACAGGCAGCCAAGGCTGTGTTAGAACAATCTGCCGAAGAACTCCATAGGTCTTTCCCACAGCCTTATTTACCTGGTCTTTCCATGTAAGTGTATTGTTAAATGTAATCCCTAGATTGTCAGCCTTTTCTTCATATTTAATTTCTACATTGTCAACACACAGTTTACTTAAATTGCTAACATTTAATTTTTTTTTATTAATAACAATACATTTACATTTAGAAGGATTTAAACAAAGACCATTGTTACCTGCCCATTGACACACACGTAACAGATCATTATTACAAAACATGACACACTGGTTAATCTGACTTACAGGACGACTCACATATAATTGGACATCATCAGCATCAGTGATGCCAACATTTTTTCGGAAAAAAAAGGACAGATTGAAAAAAAAACCCACCAGGAAAAAAAGGCTGGAAAATTAAAAAAAAGGCGGAAAAAAGGACATAAAGTTTTATTTATATTTATTTATGCATTCAATAGTTGTAAGGCTTCTTCAATCACATCTTCATCGGCCATATCTCTTTCCTCGTACGCCGCCATGGAGCCAATCAATGCTAAATATTTATCGGGAAAATTGTAGTCATGGCAAAACATCTTATGACGGCGCAATCCGAATCTAAAGATAAAATACATGTAAATATATGTACAACTAATTTAAATAAAAAAATGTATATATATATAATTACCTTACTTTCAAAATGGCACTCAACGTCTCCACTTGCAGCCGATTTCTGGCTTTAGTTTTAACCAAATTAGCTTGGCTAAATACCCTCTCCACTTCCGCATTCGACCATGGCAACGTAAGTAGAGTCAAGGCAAAAGCTACCAGGTCCGAAAAGGGGCTGTTACCTCCGCTGTCTCGATATTTTTTTACCTCTGACCAAAAATGTAAAGTATTTTCAACATTTTGCCATTTTAATTGGTGTACGGTAGCGTATTGTGCAGCTATTTTGCTTTTTTTGTCGCTGCTTTTTTCAAATAGCTCCAAAATCGGCAGGATTGTGTCCTTGTTTGTTCGAAGAACACGATCCACTGAAAATGCGTTAATTGTTTTTAAAATTGCATAATTGTCCGGCAACCTAAAATATAAAAATTATTTGTAGTGCAAAAAAAATATATAATATTAAATAGCTTACCTCTTCTTTATCTGATTGACTAACTCAATCACAAAATCCGTACAGTTATGTCGAATGGTTTTCTCTGCAGAATCATCGATCTTCGCTTTTAACTTTGTCAGGTTTGATTCGAATTCGTATCCCAAATACAAATCCCGTTTGACGTGTTGCGTAAAATCATCTTCAACAACATCAACTTGAATGTCGGATGGGATTATTTTTAATTTCAGACCGTTAATGCCCAGAATCAAATCACCCAGTAATTTAGTAGGGTCGGCGTCCTTGCTTTGAAAGTTTTTATTGATTCTTTGCATGTCCGCAAGAATCGGTTTCAAAAACAGCAAATATAAATAATTAACGTCATTGTATAAGTCGCTCAATATATTTGCTTTGTGACACTTTTCCGTCAATGCTGCAGATTGAAAATGTAACTTCAGCTCAATCCACTGCGTCGTAATGCGTTTTACTGCATTTTCAATGGATAGCCATCTAGTGTCAGCGACTCTGGTGATTTTAAGAGGAGCCTTGGGATATATAAAATTCAATATAAAAATTAATACTTAAACATACTTAAAAATACTAACACACATTTACTACAAACGGGTAGGACAAGTATGAACGTCAAATTGGTAATTTTAGTAGCGTTAATATAAAAACAAACACAATAGAAACCCATTAAATATGTTAAAGGACATAAACTTGATTTAAAGTTCACTCTACCTCATCATTATTAATACATTTATATAACTCTCTGTAGGCAATTTGCCTACCCGAACTCTTGCAGAACCATGCGTACGTTTCACTAATAACAAACTCCAGTGCTTCTGGCAAAACTTGCTTGCAAGCAGTATTGACCGCCAATTGCACTGAGTGGCAAACACATTTTACTAGTACCAATGATGGCACGGTCTTTTTTAGTTCTGTATAAACGCTTTTACTTCTACCCACCATAACGCTCGCATTATCAGTGCCGATTCCTATTAAGTTGGATACGGGTATTTTATGCCGAGAAAGCTCATTTAGTAGGGCATGGGTAATGTGTTGGGCGTCTCCACTTGCAATTGGAACCAGTGAAAGGAGCGTCGATATAATTTCCTCACGTTGCGTACTGTAGTATATTATAGCAACGCCTGAAAATACCGCAATATTTAAAATATATTTGCTTCTATTAACTACTATTACTTACCTAGGAGCTTGGTTATACTGATGTCGGTGCTTTCGTCAATCAAAAGACTGAACTTCTCGTTGCCCAGGTCCTGTTTTAAATCTTCATTAAAATGCACAGCCAACACATTTTTAATTAGTCTTGAGCACTTGGTTCTGTGCAATTTAATGTCATTGGCGCCAAAATGAGTTTTGCACAATTCACTAAGGTGATCGACCGGCGCAATCGCACAATGCTGGGCTACAAACATAGCTAAAGCAGCTTCCTGGCGACAAACTTCAGTCGGTTTTACTGCTTTAAAACTAATTTTGTTTCCTTGATTAAAGCATGATGTGTTTTGCACATGTTTTTTTGTTGCCATGTGCCCGCGAATTTGGTCAACTTTCGAGTTTACACTGCATTTGCAGTATTTGCAATATGCCTTATTACTGTCCGACTCATCGCGACACAACCAGTTTTTAAAATCTGGCTGCTGTAGCCAGCAATCGCGGAATTTTTGCCTATAAAGCTCTTTAGGCATTTTTAATGAACTTCACTCTTCACTTGTGCAAATTACGCTTCGATATGCGTACGATTATTCACGATATCGATAAAAGTTTGCATAAAAGAGATGCCACATAGTTTGTAAAAAATCAATTTTAATCTATATATATAAAAGAGTTCGTCCGCGTTAAAATGGATAGCATATCGGCCTTAACGAAGAGAGATAGAAGGCTGAAATTTTCACACAATTTTTTATGCAGGTGATGTGTTTGACCTAAGAAAGGAATTTTATTTTGGACAACTCCTTCGAGTACCTCCCATACATTTTGGAGCACTTTTACCCACTCCAAAAACAAAACAAATTACCCATTCCACTACTGCCGCCTGTTTGTCGCACAAGCTGAGAGTTTGATCGCGAGCGAGAATACAAAAACAAAACAAATGCGCAGTGACGCCCTCGCGTCGCACAAGCAAAGTCATAAAAAAAAGGTTCATACACTCGCAAAAAAGAAACGGATTTCCGCTTCTTAATGAATAAGTGCATTCACATATAAGTGAACAATGCGCTTGAAAATAATTTTCAATATTTTATGTAAATGAATCTTTTCGCACAGTGCACATTGTTTTTTTTTTCAAATTTGTGTGCCTTTGACAATTGATTTACGACCCAAGTAGCGTTTGTTGTTGTTGTTAGTGTTGTTGTTGGGCCCGCACTGCTACTTTTGTTGGTGTCATTGATTTAAAAAAACAACAACAACAACAAAACAAAACTTGGTGCGTCTAGAAAAATTTTGCACACCGAAATACATATGTATGTTGTGGGGGTGGATTTGCCTACTTGCTGCTAATATAACTTAGACTAAACGTAACACACTTAATTAATAATATACAATTTCGAACAAGTAAAATAGGTTCGTACACTTGCAAAAAAGAAACGGATTTCCGCTTCTTAATGAATAAGTGCATTCACATATAAGTGAACAATGCGTTGAAAATAATTTTCAATATTTTATGTACATGTATCTTTTCGCATAGTGCACATTGTTTTTTTCTCAAATTTGTGTGCCTTTGACAATTGATTTACGACCCAAGTAGCGTTTGTTGTTGTTGTAAGTGTTGTTGTTGGGCCCGCACTGCTACTTTTGTTGGTGTCATTGATTTAAAAAAACAACAACAACAACAAAACATAACTTGGTCCGTGTAGAAAAATTTTGCACACCAAAATACATATGTATGTATGTTGTGGGGGTGGATTTGCCTACTTGCTGCTAATATAACTTAGACTAAACGTAACACACTTAATTAATAATATACAATTTCGAACAAGTAAAATAGGTTCGTACACTTGCAAAAAAGAAACGGATTTCCGCTTCTTAATGAATAAGTGCATTCACATATAAGTGAACAATGCGCTTGAAAATAATTTTCAATATTTTATGTACATGAATCTTTTCGCACAGTGCACATTGTTTTTTTTTCAAATTTGTGTGCCTTTGACAATTGATTTACGACGCGAGTAGCTATTAGCGTCGTCCACCCGGAAGATGCGGCGGCAATTGGAACAGTCCCAGCGTCCAGCATGTGTGTGAATAAGAAATTTGCAAACTCGATAAAACATCGTGCAAATTGTTCAGTAAGCCACAAAAATCCCAGAAAATAAAAAAAAAAGCCAAAAAATAAAAAAAAGCCAGAAAAAGCCAAAAAAATAAGAAAAACCAAAAAATAGAAAAAAAGCCACAAAATAAAAATAAGACAAAAAAAATAAAAAAAAAAAGCCAAAAAATAAAAAAAGCCAATAAATAAAAAAAAAGCCAAAAAATAAAAAAAAAAAAAAAGCCAAAAAATCCCAAAAAAAAAAAAAAAAACCAAAAAAATCCCAGAAAATAAAAAAGAAGCATATGCAGTATCTGCAGTATTCCTTATTGGTGTCCGCTTCATCGCGGCTTATCCAAACTTTAAAATCTGGCTGCTGTAGCCAGCAATCACGAAATTTTTTGTTTGTACGAATCTTTCGGCATTATTTAAGTTTATTTTTTCACTTTTGTTGTACATTAGATTACAAATGATATCGAAAATACATACAAAGTATGTAAAAAGATCGCTATTTTTAATAGATTGGATGCCACAATGTTTTTAAAGAAAACTTTGAAAAAAATATTGAAATAAATGAATCAAATAAAATCTGAAAAAAGGCCAGATTTCCGGATAGGGGATGTTTGATATTTTTTCCGGACAAGGGACTTAAAAACATGTCAGATCTGTCCGGAAAAAGGCCAAATCGGCATCACTGTTGTTTGTGTCATTGAATTAAAAAAACAACAACTAAGCAAAACTTGGTGCGTCCAGAAAAATTTGGCACACCAGAAAATAATGTGGGGGTGGATTTGCATACTTGCTGCTAATATAACTTAGACTAAACGTAACACACTTACATTAATAATATACAATTTCAAACAAGTAAAATTGGTTCGTACACTTGCAAAAAAGAAACGGATTTCCGCTTCTTAATGAATAAGTGCATTCACATATAAGTGAACAATGCGCTTGAAAATAATTTTCAATATTTTATGTAAATGAATCTTTTCGCACAGTGCACATTGTTTTTTTTCTCAAATTTGTGTGCCTTTGACAATTGATTTACGACCCAAGTAGCGTTTGTTGTTGTTGTTAGTGTTGTTCTTGGGCCCGCACTGCTACTTTTTGTTGGTGTCGTTGATTAAAAAAAAAAAACAACAACAACAAAACATAACTTGGTGCGTGTAGAAAAATTTTGCACACCAAAATACATATGTTGTGGGGGTGGATTTGCCTACTTGCTGCTAATATAACTTAGACAAAACGTATAACTTACATTAATAATATACAATTTCGAACAAGCAAAGGCCGTTCACATTAGTTTTTACACAAATCTATGTACGTTGTTCGTCCCAAACTCAAAGAGCCGCTTAAAATTTAACAGAGTGCGCGCGTTGCTCTTATGATAATTAGATAATTTCAAATCTCGCTCCGATCATGCTCCTCTGTTGTTGCTCATTTACGTTCACTCTATATTTTATGTGCGCGCTTTGCATGTCAATCATAAAGTTCAATAACCCTACTTCCTCCGCACACACTAAGTCAAAGCTAAAGGCTAAAGTACGTGTGAGTTTAGGCTATGCAATTCACTTAACTGCAGCCTCTTAGATACTGTTTTGCTTTGATTCAGTGCGTGCGAAGAAGGCAGCGATACTACGCTCTTTTTTTGACTTGCAGAGCGCGCGTATACATAAGAGAGTGATCCGAAACCATGATACAAAATACCGATAACGCATTGCGCATAAATAGCTGTTTTGCGTGACGTCACATGTGACAGGTTGGGTATGATTTTCATATTGCATATGGCTGTTGATGCTGATCAAGAATATATCTACCTTTTATGGGGTCGGAGATGCTTCTTTTTGCCTGTTACATACTTATGCACAAAACAATTATACTCTTTTTTACCCATTTCAGGGTATAAATATAACTGTGAATGCAAAAGATTTGTTGTTGCTGTTTTTGTCGATCGCTTCAGGCTTATTATAAGCCGTTGTATGCACACACGAATTTGAAACAACAAAGGAGGACTAAGAGGAATGCGATTGGCTTAAGAGCATGAAAATGTGATATTGTTCTGTAGATGAGATCAATTCACATAAATAACAGTAACTCTTTCACTCTAAGGGAATTTTACAATTTTTACTTTAGTGTGCCATTTGCGCATTGCTTCATTTTATTTCTAAAAGTGATACAAGAATGAACATACAAAATTATTGGGGTGCTTTGCCTGCTACAGTTTTATATGCTTTCCCTGCCACAGTTTTATATGCAGCCGCTGCAGCCACAGCAGCAACAGTTTCAGCTATCTTCCTTCCAAATTTGGTGACACTAGCTCAAAGTTTAGGTGGGGGAAGGGGGGCTGGGCGAGTTATGGGTGGGTATGGCATCCAAATTATTCCTGCAGATCTTCTTGGATGTCAATTGCTATCTTCCTACCAAATTTGGTGACTCTAGCTCAAAAATTGTAAAAGGTTGGGGAAGGGTGCTGTGGGCGTTATGGGTGGGCCTGGCTACAAAATATCTTTGGCTGTCGCTACCAGTTATGGACGCGGCATCCAAAGTTTTCATGCAGTTTTTTGGGGATCGTCATCACCTATGTTGGCGCAAAATTTTGTGGCTGTAGCTCAAAAACTGAGGAAGATAAAGTCATTTCTGATTTGAAACTGCGGTAGGGCTGGGGGCGGAAAGGGTGGGCGTGACTCCAAAACTTTAATGCAGATCATTGGGGTTCATTACTAGCTATCTTTCTACCAAATTCAGAGACTCTAGCTCAACAACTCTGAAAGATACACGCATTCCCGTTTTTAACGAAAAGTTGGGGCGGCTGGGGTTAGCTTGGGCGGTATGGGTAGGCGTGGCATCGAAAGTTTTGATGCAGTTTTTTGGGGATCGTCATCACTTATCTTGGCGCAAAATTTGGTGGATCGAGCTTAAAAACTGAGGAAGTTATAGGCGTTTTTGATTTAAAACCGCGGGGGGCTGGGAGCGGAATGGGTGGGCGTGGCTCCACAATTTTTCGGGGATGCCAGTAGCTATCTTCCTACCAAATTTGGTAGCTCTAACTGTAAGGGTGTGCCGAATAGGTGGATTTTGAGTTATCTAATTTATCAATTTGCCAGCCCCCCAGTTTTTGTAAAGCCCCAATCTTGACACTTTAATTTACTATGCCATAGATAAAGAGAATTGAAGAGTTTCAAGCCTTTAGCTTGAATTAAGTGGAAAAACGTTGCGTTCATACAGACAGACGGACAGACAACATGACGGACATACTCCCAATATACTCTATACTCGATATCGAGTATAATGACGCGCCTGATTCTCTACCTCAATGGTGGCGTGGAAAAGAGAATGTTATTTACTTTGCTTTAATATTTTGTGAAATATTTTCTGATTTATTTATTTTATATCTTCTGTTGCTAAAATTTATATAAACTATCCGCGCAGCGAAGTAAGCGGGCCACTTACTAGTTAAACTATAAAAAAATTCCGCGTAGGTTATGGTCGGACGATCGAAACTGCGTTTGGACAGCGGTCCAAGACAACTAAAGAAAAAGCGCAACTAAGCTTTCGCGCACATGTTCATCTGCGACAGAGGTTAGCGAGGGCAGTAACAAAAAGAATCCGAAACTTTCTGGCGTTTTGATTTTGTTGCGTTTATCTTCTTTTTGGGGCTTCAAAATTTTGGTTGGCCCACACCAAGATAGGGCGGCCGTATGTAAGGCGAAATCTATTGATGTGGGCTTTAGAGTTGCTGGGACTTAAGTCAACCAGTGATCTAAAGGCAAAATACACTAATTAGCGATTTTTTTAAACACGGAAAATATTTACTGCAGCGCATACCTGATTTTGTGCTCTGCACAAAAAGTTAAAGGCAAGCTCTTTGCCGGATCGGTAGAAGTCGATGCGTCCAGATTAGAAGCTGGGTGGGCGTGGCACATTCGTTGCGTTGGTTTGGGTTTGTATTAAATTGTTTTGGGCATATATACATGACCCCGACGCGATCTGCGTTTAAGCTATTATTTTGCACAAATAGCTATATAAACTAGTTTTAACACAACTTTCATAACCTTTTTCGAATTTGCGTAGTGCGCCCGATTAAATTCTCGACACGTGTAGCATGCGGCGCTAACGGACGTGGAGATTAACTTTATATAAAACCGATCAGCAAAAGAGGCAGAGATTAGACAACGTGGCACTTTTATAGGCAAACGCGTCATGAAAAAAAGCTTGAACGCTGAGGTGGATTGCGTTACAGAATTTCTGAGTGCGGCTTAATTATGTTGCACTCGCGACATATATAAACCAAGCTTTTATGTTGATTCTAAGCTTTTTACTGTCTGAAGCATGCATAATTATGCTGCGCTTATCGTGACAGTTTAACGCAAGGCCAGCAACATTGTTGCGCACGCAGACAGAATGTTGAGAGCAAAAGCTTCGCAACATGTTTGCTTAGGCTTTTCACAAACCAAGCAACACCAAATGTTTTTATCGTAAACCAGAATTACGATAAAAGGGAAAAATAAACAAAAATTGAAATTCTCGGCAGCGACCATTACACCACCCGATAATACGACACCGTAAGACGGAAATATTAGCGGGAATTAGCTACGGATGTCCTTGGCATGATATGTGCCAACATCTTTGCCTTGCAAGTCTTGCAATTGGTAATAACAATTACCAATCTTTTTCCCAACTCTACATTTGACAAATGCAGAACCAAGTTTAGCATTGTAGTTGTGGGTAAACTTGCTTTGAGCAAAATTACGACGGTAGACTTCTTGACCTTCTTTAAACGACACTGGCTTGCTGCGAAGATTATATTGCGTCTTTTTGCGTTCGTGCGCTTGACGAATATTTGCTTGAATGTCTTTACGAAGCAAAGCTAAATTATCTGAGCGCGAAATAGGCAAAACAGGTTCTTGAAGTAGGGACAATTCTCTGAGCAATTTATAATCTGACCCATGGGTTATCATATCCAGACCAAATAGGGCTCGGTATGGGGAAAAACCTATTGATTGGTGCAGAGCTGAACGGAGTGAACATGATATGCTTGTGAGATGTAAATCCCACTCGGTCTGGTCATGTTTTAAATAGGCTCTAATAGCGGCTAACAGAGAACGATTCACACGCTCAGCGGCATTGCTTTGTGGCGAATACAAGGCAGTATATACATGATTAATGCCAAGCTCAGTAAGGAAAGCATTAAAATCATGTGCTTTAAATTGGCTACCATTGTCACTGACAATCGTTTTGGGTACACCAAAACTATGAAAAATCTGTTTTAATAAAAACTCTTGTACAGCTTTAGAAGTACACTTTTTAAGTGGCTGTAGCCAGTGATACTTACTAAAGTGATCTAAAACAATTAATAGACCTTCATGACCACTTTTACTTCTAGGGTAAGGACCAAGCAGATCTATGTAGAGCCTTTGAAAAGGTCTACAAGTCGGACTGTGATCTCCCATGGGAGGACGAAGCGTATAGTTGGGCGCTTTGCTCTCTTTGCAAGTGTCACAAGAGCGGACATAATCTCGCACGTCTTTTGCCAGGAAAGGCCACGGATTTTTTCAATAGTCTTATGCATTCCTGCGTGAGCAGAAGTGATACTATCATGTGCTTGCTTAAGTACGTCTTTTCTCAGGCTCGCAGGGACCCACAATTTCCAAGTTTTTTGGTCGTCTACAGGATTACCAATAGAATGTTCAGTTCGAATATACAAAAACTGGTCAACCACTTTAATATCCGGAAATCGGTCCTGGTTTTGCGTGAACTTATTCTTTAAAACATTATACGAGTCTTCAAGAAAAGCTTGCGATTCTAAATCTATCACGGGATTCATATCTAGTTCGGCGATTTCACTTTCGCTAAGCCTAGAAAGCGCATCTGGAACGATATGTTCTTTACCTTTACGATGAGATATACTGAACTTATACTGCTGCAAACGGAAAATCCAACGGGCTAAACGACCTGATACGTTTTGTTGCCGCATCAGCCAGACTAAGCTGGAGTGATCCGTTACTACTTCGAACTCTTGCAACTCTAAATAACAACGGAATTTCTCGATAGCTAGAATAACTGCAAGGCATTCACGTTCCGTAACGCTATAGTTACGTTGAGCACGACTTAACTTTTTGGACATAAAGGCAATTGGTTTTTCTTCCTGGTCTTCAGATAATTGCACTAGCACAGCTCCAATGCCATAGTCGCTAGCATCGCAGTGCAAATAAAATTTCTTTGTAAAATCCGGGTTTGTCAAAATTGGGGCTAATACTCTTTTTAGATAATCCATGGCCAACTGGGCTTCTGTTGTCCACTCAAATTTATGTTTTGTGGATAATGTGTCGGTAATTGGACAAGTAAGATCGGCGAAGTTATTAATAAAACGACGATACCAACCACATACTCCCAAAAATCCTCGGACTTGTTTTAAATTCTTTGGAGCTGGCCAATTAACTATACAGGATATCTTTGAGGGATCCGTACAAATTCCACCGCTCCCAATTACATAACCAAGATAGACTTTACGGGTTACACAAAATTGGCTTTTGGCTATGTTTAGCGTAAGATTAGCTTTACGAAATTGTTCGGCCAGTCGAACTAATACGGACAAGTGGGACGGAAAATCTTCAGACACTATACACAAATCATCTAAATAACCAAAGACACAATTTCTAAGATCGGGCGGAATAATTTCATCCATGAGGCGACACGTGGTTGACGGGGCATTACACAGACCAAACGGCATAACTTTAAACTGATAAAGTGGACGGCCGGGTACAGTGAATGCGGTTAAAGGTCTAGATTCGGGGCTGAGCTGAATTTGCCAATAAGCATCTTTTAAATCGAGCTTAGTGATCATGTTTGCTCGTGGTAATCGAGCGAAAATACCATCGATGCTGGGTAAAGGATAAGCATCTTTTTTTGTAGCATCGTTAAGCTTTCGTGCGTCTAGACAAAGGCGAACTTTATTGGGCTTAACTACGAGTCGCATGGGCGAACTCCAAGGGCTGACTGAAGGTTCGATAACCTCCAGCTGTATCATACGATCGATTTCGTCATAGAGCAACTTCTCCACAGCAGGGCTAACTGGATAAAAGCGCTGTTTGACGGGCTTTGCGTTTCCGACATCAATGTGATGTTCGATTAACGAGGTGCGTCCAAGTTTTTCAGCAGCATCTGGAAATAATGCTTGTACAACAGCAAGTTGTTGTAGCTGCTGAGGGCTTAAGGGATATGCGTTTTCACTTAACAAATTTTTACTTTCGGGGGGTAAATCTAATGTACTAATAATATTAGGTGCTAATTCAAATATTCTCCAAAAATCATGGCCTAAAATAAGTTTTTGCTTTATTGACGGTATTATATAAAGCTTTAGCGGCTTCGTGACGCTGTTATACGTGATATCTATTTCTAAAACTCCAATAATTTCTTGCTTTTCTCCACCAGCTGTATTTACTTGAGACTTTAAAGGCTTAAACTGGGAAAATTTCGAGAAATCTTCAGCGGCAAGAACTGAACCTATACAACTAATGTTTGCTCCAGTGTCCAACAGACCAAGTTCTGTGAAACCTAAGAACGAAACTTCTGCGTAACTGCGTAAATCCTTACTGTTATTAAAAATTGTACAAACTAATAATTTTTTAGTTCGCTTTACATTACCATAATGTGTTTTTAAGCGGGCTATACGCTTGATAGACCTTAAAGACGAATTATTAAAAATACGATTCTTGACTTCAAGATAATTCTGCAAGCGATCCTCGTAGGATTGCTGATAAAGCGGAACGGCATCAACTACAGAGGCCTGTGCTGTAGGCAACCAAGTTTGCTCAACAGACACTGGGGCACTACTATAATGTGGGGTAACAATATCAGTGATTAGTTTTGTGGGGGTAACCGTTGGTTGTTGGGTACCCCCTGTCGGCGGTTTTCCGACAGTTTGTTTTGGCAATTTTTGCACTGTGGCTTATACACCTCTGGTGTGCCACATCCGTAGCAAAAAATACGACGGACTGCTAAACAGTTTTCCCAAATATGACCAAGCTCATCGCAATTCCAACACTTTCTCTGAGCGTGAGAAATTCGAAGCGCAGCAAGTTCGGAATCTTTTTGAGGGTCATCCGTTGTTGCATATTCTTCTCCATTTTCAAGAGAATATACATGTCTACGCGGAGCACTGGGCTTCGCCTTGCTAACATTGTCAGTGTGACCGCTGAGCTCAAATACTAAATTTTCACTCATCTGTACTAGCCGACGTAAGTGGCCAAGAGAATGAACAGGCTGGTATAAAAGCTTTTGACGCGTATCGGGCAACAAATTATTTCTTAAAATTTCGATAAGCTCGTCTTCTGAAATTTTACACGAAGACTTATCAATCATGGAAGCTACGCTCTCATAAAAGCCTGAAAACGGCTCGCCAAACTTTTGTTTGCGAGATCGAATCAACTCCATACTCATAAAATCGGAGCGATAGTCTTTATAGTGCTGACGAAGGGCGGCACAAATCTCAGACCATATTCGAGTTACTTGCTTATGGTATCTCCAATACCAATCTCGGGCCTTACCGATAAACAGTACATGCATATGCTTGCACATAGCTGCAAAATCACTATCCAAAGTCTCATCCGTTAGGGACTTTACTCTATAAATAAATTCCTCTACTCCTAATCCGTCGGTAGAACCATCAAAACAAATGTTCCATTTTTGCATAACGTCGGCGGTTTTTCGAGTGTAGAGTGAAGATGTCAAAGGGGACGGTGTCTCGCGCATTGGTACCGATATTACTTCCGATTGCACTGGAATAGTGGAATTACCAATGCTTAGAGAGGATACAAGACGGGCTACAGTTTGTTCGATCATATGTTGGACTATTGAATAATCAATATCCTGCGGTCGGCGGACAGTGTTTGAACGTCTCGGTCGGCCTCTTGGTCTATTCTGGGTAGATATAGCTGGGGGGTGCTTCTTGCTGATTAGTACTATTGCTAGCATCCAACGCTGATGATGCTGCAGCACTTTGATTCAAAGAACGGGGCTCTTGATGTGACGTACTTGGGGCTTGAGCTTGCTCTAAAGCCTTTGTTAAGTTACGAGTCATAGCTCGAGCTGGGGCCTGGGCAACCTGAGTTGCACTAGGTGCGGCTAACTGTGGTCTTGGTGGCGAACAGTTACCTACTACTACCTTAAGATCGGTCAGATTGATCGGCTCGTTGCAATCATAGCAACGGTTATTGGATTCCATCCAATCTTCAAGGCAGGGCTTATGAAATACATGTCCACATGCGAGAGAAAAACATGGACGAGTATTATCCATCACTTGATCACATATAGCGCATTTGTTTGCCGTAATAGCTGAAGGTGCTTACGGCCTTGGTCTCTTAATAGGGCTTTTTGAAACTAGCATGATTACTAAATTTTTCCTGAATTTGGCATATGGTGGTAAATAACAATGTAGGTCGACACAACTACTAAATAATAACGGCACTTAATTTTTATGAAATATACTATTGCTTTTTTTGTTTGGGCTATTGAAGCTATCAGAAAGGTTCTAAATAATTCAGTTTCTTTCCTTCGGTAATTCTGTTGTTCGGCAAGTGTAGGTGTTTGTCACCCCAACACGAGTTCCAGACAACAACATTGTTACCTTTAGAAAAAATTAAAACTAACGATACTCAATCAAATTGTTATGAAATTTGGGTAAAATGTTTTAACTTAGTCATACAAGAACTATTTGACAAAGGGACAATCAGTATTGGTATGCTCCCACGGCTATAACATCAATATTCTGTAATTGTTTATGGCAGTATTTCATGCAAAAACTAACTGCTAACATTCCTGACCAAAAATCTAACGAAGGCAAACGAGCATTTTGCAAAAGTGGGATTAATTTGTTAGCTGATGTAAAAATTGCTAACTTTCGATTTGTATTAAATTTTTAAATTTATTTATTTTCTCGGAAGGTATTCAAAACAGAACCACCAACAATCGTAGAACTAAAAAACTAAAAAAATTCTTAAGCATCAATGTAAGCGGAAGCTAGACTATCTGTCTCAGCAACGTCAACAAACCTGACTCTCAAAACTACAAAATATAAAAATTCCATCTAATCGCAAAGGGTTTTGTAAAGCAAGCAATACAAACAATGAACTTATTCTTCAAAAAAAATCTCATAAATTGCTTGCGTAACTCGCCTCACATAATGGGCTCCAAGAAAACTTGACAGCCCCACGGTTTGGGCGCCAAAAAATATGTACTGCTCAGCTCTGCTCTGCTCGGCTCTGCTCTGCGATCTTGAATACTGGCGGTCGAGGTCTCCTTGACCGTGCTCATCGGAGAGACTGGGAGTGGGTTTTGCCAGACCAAGATTCGCAATGCACACAATATTTTTAATTATAAGACCTCTAACTGACTATTCGGTAAACCGAAAGCGAAATTAATTACACAAAATTGAAACAAGAATTACTAAGAAAAATGACTAAAAAGGCTGTTATTATTGGTAGCTGGCAAGCGAGGTCTAAGGTGACGTCTGACACTCGCGGTCTTTACCCTACCCAACCATGATATTCAGCGCGGAGCTTATGTTTGAATATCCCATGTAAACTTAACCTACATTATTAAATTACCATGCCATCAGGAAAACTAAACTCTTTATCCAATCATTATGTTTTACTTTTTATTTTCTTAAAATATTCATGATTAAATTTTATTATTTGATTACTTGCGAACAAAACTTAATATTGGCAACAACTTCTTACTAAAAATATAAAAATCAACATCGTTATTAAATTTAAGTTTATTTTTACGTTAACAATGTAATGAATATTACTTGGAATTTATCTAATTATTTCAAAATATTTATTTATTACGTTAAAAAAATCAAAAAACTAAAGCGGACACTTTATTTTGGCCGCGACTGTAATTGGTACACCGCCTGCGCAAAGGTTGAATAAACTTAACAGCTGATCAGACTAGCTCTAATGTGTTTGTTGTAAGCTTACGGGACTGGGTTTATATGTAAATGAATTTAATGCATTTAAATATGTATGTACGTACACGCGTGTATGTATATGTATATATGTATGTATGTATGTGTATATGTATGTACTAGTAAGTGGCCCGCTTACTTCGCTGCGCGGATAGTTTATATAAATTTTAGCAACAGAAGATATAAAATAAATAAATCAGAAAATATTTCACAAAATATTAAAGCAAAGTAAATAACATTCTCTTTTCCACGCCACCCTACAGATAAAGAATAAGGAATAAAATTTTTATTTATATTTTTTATATAGAGGGTATATTTTTTTTTTAAGTTTTTTGTTTTTTTTTTTTTTTTTTTTTTTTTTTTAAAATTTATTTTTTTTTAATTAATTAAAATAAATTGTTTAATTTTTTTTTTTTCTTTTTTATTTTTGTTAAAAAAAAAAAGGTTTAAAATTGGGGCTTTACAAAAACTGGGGGGCTGGCAAATTGATAAATTAGATAACTCAAAATCCACCTATTCGGCACACCCTTACAGTTAGAGCTACCAAATTTGGTAGGAAGATAGCTACTGGCATCCCCGAAAAATTGTGGAGCCACGCCCACCCATTCCGCTCCCAGCCCCCGCGGTTTTAAATCAAAAACGCCTATAACTTCCTCAGTTTTTAAGCTCGATCCACCAAATTTTGCGCCAAGATAAGTGATGACGATCCCCAAAAAACTGCATCAAAACTTTCGATGCCACGCCTACCCATACCGCCCAAGCTAACCCCAGCCGCCCCAACTTTTCGTTAAAAACGGGAATGCGTGTATCTTTCAGAGTTGTTGAGCTAGAGTCTCTGAATTTGGTAGAAAGATAGCTAGTAATGAACCCCAATGATCTGCATTAAAGTTTTGGAGTCACGCCCACCCTTTCCGCCCCCCAGCCCTACCGCAGTTTCAAATCAGAAATGACTTTATCTTCCTCAGTTTTTGAGCTACAGCCACAAAATTTTGCGCCAACATAGGTGATGACGATCCCCAAAAAACTGCATCAAAACTTTGGATGCCGCGTCCATAACTGGTAGCGACAGCCAAAGATATTTTGTAGCCAGGCCCACCCATAACGCCCACAGCACCCTTCCCCAACCTTTTACAATTTTTGAGCTAGAGTCACCAAATTTGGTAGGAAGATAGCAATTGACATCCCAAGAAGATCTGCAGGAATAATCTGGATGCCATACCCACCCATAACTCGCCCAGCCCCCCTTCCCCTACCTAAACTTTGAGCTAGTGTCACCAAATTTGGAAGGAAGATAGCTGAAACTGTTGCTGCTGTGGCTGCAGCGGCTGCATATAAAACTGTGGCAGGGAAAGCATATAAAACTGTAGCAGGCAAAGCACCCCAATAATTTTGTATGTTCATTCTTGTATCACTTTTAGAAATAAAATGAAGCAATGCGCAAATGGCACACTAAAGTAAAAATTGTAAAATTCCCTTAGAGTGAAAGAGTTACTGTTATTTATGTGAATTGATCTCATCTACAGAACAATATCACATTTTCATGCTCTTAAGCCAATCGCATTCCTCTTAGTCCTCCTTTGTTGTTTCAAATTCGTGTGTGCATACAACGGCTTATAATAAGCCTGAAGCGATCGACAAAAACAGCAACAACAAATCTTTTGCATTCACAGTTATATTTATACCCTGAAATGGGTAAAAAGAGTATAATTGTTTTGTGCATAAGTATGTAACAGGCAAAAAGAAGCATCTCCGACCCCATAAAAGGTAGATATATTCTTGATCAGCATCAACAGCCATATGCAATATGAAAATCATACCCAACCTGTCACATGTGACGTCACGCAAAACAGCTATTTATGCGCAATGCGTTATCAATATTTTTTGTATCATGGTTTCGGATCACTCTCTTATGTATACGCGCGCTCTGCAAGTCAAAAAAAGAGCGTAGTATCGCTGCCTTCTTCGCACGCACTGAATCAAAGCAAAACATATCTAAGAGGCTGCAGTTAAGTGAATTGCATAGCCTAAACTCACACGTACTTTAGCCTTTAGCTTTGACTTAGTGTGTGCGGAGGAAGTAGGGTTATTGAACTTTATGATTGACATGCAAAGCGCGCACATAAAATATAGAGTGAACGTAAATGAGCAACAACAGAGGAGCATGATCGGAGCGAGATTTGAAATTATCTAATTATCATAAGAGCAACGCGCGCACTCTGTTAAATTTTAAGCGGCTCTTTGAGTTTGGGACGAACAACGTACATAGATTTGTGTAAAAACTAATGTGAACGGCCTTTGCTTGTTCGAAATTGTATATTATTAATGTAAGTTATACGTTTTGTCTAAGTTATATTAGCAGCAAGTAGGCAAATCCACCCCACAACATATGTATTTTGGTGTGCAAAATTTTTTTTGTTGTGTTTTTTACAAAAAAAAGTGAAAAATAAAGTTAATTAATGCCGAAAGATTCGTACAAACAAAAAATTTCGTGATTGCTGGCTATAGCAGCCAGATTTTTTAAAGTTTGGATAAGCCGCGATGAAGCGGACACCAATAAGGAATACTGCAGATACTGCATATGCTTCTTTTTTATTTTCTGGGATTTTTTGGTTTATTTTTTTGGGATTTTTGGCTGTTTTTTTTATATATTATTTTTTTGGCTTTTTGGCTTTTTTTTTTTTTTTGGCTTTTTTTTTATTTTCTGGGATTTTTTGGCTTACTGAACAATTTGCACGATGTTTTATCGAGTTTGCAAATTTCTTATTCACACACATGCTGGACGCTGGGACTGTTCCAATTGCCGCCGCATCTTCCGGGTGGACGACGCTAATAGCTACTCGCGTCGTAAATCAATTGTCAAAAGCACACAAATTTGAAAAAAAAAACAATGTGCACTGTGCGAAAAGATTCATGTACATAAAATATTGAAAATTATTTTCAAGCGCATTGTTCACTTATATGTGAATGCACTTATTCATTAAGAAGCGGAAATCCGTTTCTTTTTTTGCAAGTGTACGAACCTATTTTACTTGTTCGAACTTGTATATTATTAATTAAGTGTGTTACGTTTAGTCTAAGTTATATTAGCAGCAAGTAGGCAAATCCACCCCCACAACATACATATGTATTTTGGTGTGCAAAATTTTTCTACACGGACCAAGTTATGTTTTGTTGTTGTTGTTGTTTTTTTAAATCAATGACACCAACAAAAGTAGCAGTGCGGGCCCAACAACAACAAACGCTACTTGGGTCGTAAATCAATTGTCAAAGGCACACAAATTTGAAAAAAAAAACAATGTGCACTGTGCGAAAAGATTCATTTACATAAAATATTGAAAATTATTTTCAAGCGCATTGTTCACTTATATGTGAATGCACTTATTCATTAAGAAGCGGAAATCCGTTTCTTTTTTGCGAGTGTACGAACCAATTTTACTTGTTTGAAATTGTATATTATTAATGTAAGTGTGTTACGTTTAGTCTAAGTTATATTAGCAGCAAGTATGCAAATCCACCCCCGCAACATTTTCTGGTGTGCCAAATTTTTCTGGACGCACCAAGTTTTGCTTAGTTGTTGTTTTTTTAATTCAATGACACAAACAACAGTGATGCCGATTTGGCCTTTTTCCGGACAGATCTGACATGTTTTTAAGTCCCTTGTCCGGAAAAATATCAAACATCCCCTATCCGGAAATCTGGCCTTTTTTCAGATTTTATTTGATTCATTTATTTCAATCTTTTTTTCAAAGTTTTCTTTAAAAACATTTTGGCATCCAATCTATTAAAAATAGCGATCTTTTTACATACTTTGTATGTATTTTCGATATCATTTGTAATTTTATGTACAATGTACAACAAAAGTGAAAAATAAAGTTAATTAATGCCGAAAGATTCGTACAAACAAAAATTTCGTGATTGCTGGCTATAGCAGCCAGATTTTAAAGTTTGGATAAGCCTCGATGAAGCGGACACCAATAAGGAATACTGCAGATACTGCATATGCTTCTTTTTTATTTTCTGGGATTTTTTGGTTTATTTTTTTGGGATTTTTTGGCTTTTTTTATATTATTTGGCTTTTTGGCTTTTTTTTTATTTTTTGGCTTTTTTTTTATTTTCTGGGATTTTTTGGCTTACTGAACAATTTGCACGATGTTTTATCGAGTTTGCAAATTTCTTATTCACACACATGCTGGACGCTGGGACTGTTCCAATTGCCGCCGCATCTTCCGGGTGGACGACGCTAATAGCTACTCGCGTCGTAAATCAATTGTCAAAAGCACACAAATTTGAAAAAAAAAACAATGTGCACTGTGCGAAAAGATTCATGTACATAAAATATTGAAAATTATTTTCAAGCGCATTGTTCACTTATATGTGAATGCACTTATTCATTAAGAAGCGGAAATCCGTTTCTTTTTTGCAAGTGTACGAACCTATTTTACTTGTTCGAACTTGTATATTATTAATTAAGTGTGTTACGTTTAGTCTAAGTTATATTTATTAGCAGCAAGTAGGCAAATCCACCCCCACAACATACATATGTATTTTGGTGTGCAAAATTTTTCTACACGGACCAAGTTATGTTTTGTTGTTGTTGTTGTTTTTTTAAATCAATGACACCAACAAAAGTAGCAGTGCGGGCCCAACAACAACAAACGCTACTTGGGTCGTAAATCAATTGTCAAAGGCACACAAACTTGAAAAAAAAAAAAAAAAACAATGTGCACTGTGCGAAAAGATTCATGTACAAAAAATATTGAAAATTATTTTCAAGCGCATTGTTCACTTATATGTGAATGCACTTATTCATTAAGAAGCTGAAATCCGTTTCTTTTTTGCGAGTGTATGAACCTTTTTTTTATGACTTTGCTTGTGCGACGCGAAGGCGTCACTGCGCATTTGTTTTGTTTTTGTATTCTCGCTCGCGATCAAACTCTCAGCTTGTGCGACAAACAGGCGGCAGTAGTGGAATGGGTAATGTGTTTTGTTTTTGGAGTGGGTAAAAGTGCTCCAAAATGTATGAGAGGTACTCGAAGGAGTTGTCCAAAATAAAAATCCTTTCTTAGGACAAACAGAATACCTGCATAAAAAATTGTGTGAAAATTTCAGCCTTCTAGCTCTTTTCGTTAAGGCTAATATTCTATCCATTTTAACGCGGACGAACTCTTTTATATATAGAGATGAGCCGCTCTTAAATTGAAATAATGACGTGAGTACAGATACAAAAAAAAAATGCTTTCCTTAAATTGTGTGCAAATATCCAAACTTCGTTTTAACCAATCGCCACATTTATTTTTTTTATTTCTGCTTGTTTTTTCTTACGCAAGACGGGTTTTGAAATTGAAATGCAACGAATGCATCACGTATTCCGTATTTACAATATGTTAATATTATTAACCGTCCGATATATAGATAAATCTTACTCTACTATAATATTAGTTGGCCGTCAGCCGACAGGTGTGTAGGGGGAATCACGTGTAACTACGCTGGTAGTACGCGCCGTATCTGCACACACTGTCGGAAGTGCGACTATACTCTCCACGCGAGGGCGGCTGGAAACAGACTCTTGTGTTGGTCATGTCTCGACCAAGGGTGCTGACTAATGGTAGTCGGGCTAAGAGAAGATAACTCTTTATAAAATTCCCCAATCCAAGGTGGAACAGCATATGCCGAGGGATTCATGGCCGAGGGGGTGCTCGGTTGCTAATATGCGGACTCTGGATACCTGTCCTCCTCCAGTTTTAATTGTGGACTTCCCGCGGTACACGGGCTATGCCGCGGGTGACATCCTTTCCCGTTTACTCGTGGGATACAAAATGAATAATTTTACTTCTTTCAAGAATGAGTGTGATGCGACTCAGACAGCATCACCCCAGGCCGCAACCTCCACGGTAGCGGCCACACGTGGCACTGCAGCTGATGTGCTGCCGGCGCCCACCCCCATATGCGCGGATTTTGGTCCGGCTGTGATTGGGGGCTCGGATAAGCCACCAACCATCACAGGACGGTTGGATACTGCCTCCTCTTCGTCATCGGAACCGGTGACTCTAGGGGAACCTGAGGTGTTGGCCTCAGACTCCGAAGACGTCACTTTGGTACCGTCTGGCGACGCATCTGACTCAGCCTCTCTGGGGTTGGATCTGGCGGATGCAGGCAATCGGATCCGGCGGCTGAAGCTGGATTCCGAGGTCGCCTTTGTCAAAATGACAAGCCGCGAAAAGAAGCTGTTTAAGGCAGCTATCGCAAACGGGCTCCCGAGAGCTGAGGCTCTCCAGGCTGCTAAAGCCACCCCTCCCGCTCAAGCCACGGCTAAGCGAGACCGGTCGTTTGATACGACCCTGGAGTCCGGCTTGTCCAAGAAGCCGAAAAGTGCCCAAGCAGAGTCGACAGCGCCATCATACAGTCGGATGGCGAGTGGTGTCAAGCTCGGCTTTATTTCGACTGACAGGGCGTTGACCTTAACAGCGGAGCAGATGGCTACGTTAAAGGCGGCGATCCTGAGTACGACCCTCTCCTCGGAGACGGGTGATCTGAGGCCACGGTTCGAGGGATGTGTTCCGAGAACTGGGTGGCTGTTGCTCGTCTGCTATGACAATAATGCAGCCGAGTGGGTCAGGCGTAACTTTAGCCTTATCAAGGCAAATAGTTCGCTTGACGTGGAGCTGTTGGAGGAGGGCCAATTCCCCCGGGCGAGCCTTGTACGAGGCTACTTCGCCAACAGCTTAAAATTGTCAAACGAGGAAGTTCTTGCTTATGTTGGTAAGCAAAACGACCTCGACACCACCCAGTGGAGAGTTGTGCAGCGGACCACACAAGGTGAGATGCTGCACCTCGCCATAATGGTGGATCAGGCGTCGCTGCAGTCGCTTACCAAGTGCGGCGGCAAAATTTGGTACTGCTTTGGCAGAACCAGACTTATCCTGAAGACTTCCGCTCCGAAGGATAAGAGCAGTGACGCCCAACGTGCGGAATCCCCCCCCGAGGATGGTCCTTCTACAAGCGCAGCTGCTAGGCTCGCTAAGAAGGCCACCCCCGTCCCTGCACCAAGGCGCACACCACCAGCCAAGGGAATCCCAGCTGGGGCCAAGGGCGAGGGCAAGGCTCAGCCACCCAAGGCTGCGGCGTCGGCAGCCAAGATACCGATGTCGGTCAAGGCATCTAGGCTGCCAAAGGGGGTGAGAGGGGACAACTCTCGACGAGGCAAGCGCGGCAGCCTCGTCAAACGCTCCAGTAAGGAGTCATGAGAACCACGAGGGTTCTCCAGGCGAACCTGCACCACGCCAGAGGGGCGTCGGCCACCCTGTGCAGGACTTTCGCCGAGCAAAAGATCGACCTGGCCTTAGTCCAGGAGCCATGGTTGATCGGTGGCCAAATTAAAGGACTAAGCTGCGGCTCAAGTAAGTTGTTATATGACCGTAGCGGAGGTGCTCCTCGCGCAGCTATTCTTTTGAATAGAAACGTGAAGCATTTCCCTCTAACTAACTTTATCTGCAGGGATCTGGTTGCAACAGCCATAGATGTGGCCTTAGCGGAAGGTGTTCGGGAGGTGGTGGTGGCGGCCGCCTACTTTCCTGGAGACACGGACGTAGCTCCGCCAATGGAGGTCCAACAGCTCGTCAACTTCTGCCGCACAGCCGGGAAACATCTGGTTATCGGCTGCGACGCAAACGCGCATCACACCATATGGGGTAGCAGTGATGTCAACAAAAGGGGTGAGTGCCTTCTTGAATATCTATTGTGTAGTCAATTAGATGTAGTCAATAGGGGGTGCAAACCTACTTTCATAAACGCCATCAGGGAGGAGGTCTTGGATCTCACCCTGGCTAGCAATTTCTTATCCGATTGTATAACGAACTGGAGGGTTACCGATGAGGCCACGTTATCAGACCACCAGCACATCCAGTTTGATCTACCCAGCCAAACGGAACTCATTAGCTCGATATACAATCGGAAGAAAACTAATTGGAATATGTTCACAGCCTCTGTGGCTATGAAAGCTGATCAACTCATCACCAACTTTGCGTCTGTGAGTGACATAGAGATGGCTGCTGACCAGCTTCATGATGTGCTAATCACTTCCTTTCAAGACAGCACCGTTCTAAAGTGTCACCGGGTGAAACGCGAGGTTCCCTGGTGGAGCGAAAGACTTGCAGGTCAAAGACAGGAAGTTCGCAGGCTTTTTAATAGAGCCAAAGCGAATCGGGACTCCTGGGACACTTATAGGAGTGCCCTCACGGAGTATAATAAGAATATTAGAAGGGCTAAGCGGGAGAACTGGCGCAGCTACTGCGAAAGTGTGCAGGCACTACCAGAAGCAGCTAGACTGCAAAAGGTCTTCGCCAAGGGTTCGACTAATGGGGTGGGGCTTCTGAAAAGAATAGATGGTTCTTTCACTCAAGACCGAAAGGAAACGCTACAGCTTTTGCTTCAGGTGCATTTCCCAGAATGTCGGTTTAATACGCACAGTGAACCAGATGGGTTTACTACTCCACCGACCAGACGTGATCACAGTCTGTCCGGTATTATCTTCGATCCTGACAAGGTCAGGTGGGCAGTCAAATCTTTTAGTCCTTTTAAAGCCCCGGGGGGCGATCAGATTTTTCCAGCCTTGCTACAACATAGCATTGAAATAATTATTACACCACTTGTCGGTCTGCTTAGAGCCAGCTTTGCATGGGGATATATACCACAATCTTGGAGGAGAGTCAACGTGGTATTTATTCCTAAACAAGGCAACCGGGCTCTAGATCAACCCAAATCATACAGACCGATTAGTCTTTCGTCTTTCATTCTCAAGACTGCGGAGCGGCTTGTGGACTTGCACGTGAGATGCACTCTCCAGGACACCAAGCCGCTACACAAAACACAATTTGCCTACATAAAAGGCGGATCGACGGAGGTCGCTCTTCACCATTTAGTCAGCAAAATCGAGAAATCTTTCAAATCAAAGGAAATTGCTTTGTGCTCCTTCCTGGATGTGGAAGGCGCTTTCGACAACACTGGCTATCAGTCAATCTCCAGAGCTCTATCTCATAGGAACATTGACGCAGCTTCCGTAGCCTGGATAGAAGCTATGCTACGTCAACGAGAAATCTCATCCACGTTGGACGCGACGACGGTCCGTATTAACGCGGTGAGAGGGTGTCCACAAGGTGGAGTGTTGTCTCCCTTGTTGTGGTCACTTGTAGTAGACGAACTTCTAGAAAAACTACACAGCCAGGGAATCGATGCCATTGGGTATGCAGATGACTTGGCCATCGTAGTCACAGGGAAGTTCGGCTACACTGTCACCGAACTGATGCAAAGGGCACTCAATTTGGTTCTCGATTGGTGCATAAACGTGGGTCTCAACATTAATCCGCACAAGGCGGTTGTTGTACCTTTCACCAAACGGTACACCAATGACATTGGCCTCCTCGTCATTGGGGGGACTCCCGTAGAGCTCTCCAGTGAGGTCAAATATCTGGGAGTTGTTCTAGATAAGCGACTTAACTGGAACTCGCACCTCAATAAAACGATTACCAAGGCTTCACATGCTTTGTGGGCATGTCGTAGACTGTATGGTAAAACGTGGGGCCTTGACTCCAAATCCATCCTGTGGCTTTACTGCATGATGGTCAGGCCTATTGTGACCTATGCTGCTCTTGTGTGGTGGCCCAAGGTGCAGCAGATCACGGCCATTCAGAAGTGTGGCAAGCTGCAACGGCTTGTGTGTGTATCTCTGTCGGGAGCTTTACGCACATGCCCAACTGCGGCTATGGAGAAAATTATTGGATTGACTCCGCTACACATTCACATACAAGAGGGAGCCGCCAAAAGCCTTCTTAAAATCAAACTCATATCTGGGTTACTGAATAATGATGCTGGTCATGTCAGTATTTTAAATAATGTTTCTGGCTTAGAGATCTGCAGCCGGACAGATCTCATGACCACGAAGCTCTACTTTGGGGCGAAATTTAGGACTCTCATCCCAGACCGTAGGGCATGGGATAATGGCAACCCTTGTAGTGAACCCAGGAGCCTGCAGTGGTTCACTGATGGGTCCAAAACTGATCAAGGGGTGGGTGCGGGGATCTTTGGACCTAACACCAGAGTCTCGATTGCACTAGGCAAATGGCCAAGTGTCTTTCAATCAGAGATTCATGCCATAGAGGCCTGCTCTAAACTCATCCTAGACAAGAGGATGAGAGGAGCTAATATATACATCTTTTCAGATAGTCAAGCGGCGATCAAGGCCTTATCCTCTTGGAGGATATGCTCCAAACTCGTCGCAGATTGCTGGGCCAGTCTCCAACAACTCTCCACCGGGAACCGGGTAACTTTGTGTTGGGTTCCTGGTCATGCCGGAATTCCCGGTAACGAAAACGCGGACGAGCTGGCAAGAGCCGGCTCAGCGACTCCTTTACTTGGCCCGGAGCCTTTTTGCGGCTTAGGGTGGGCTGCTGCCAATGATATGGTTGGAAGATGGGTTAAAGGAGCGAAATCCAGATATTGGATATCTAGTCCAGGATGTCGCCAAGCTAAAGAGCTGATACATCCGATAATAGGCAGGAACACTGTTGGGTGTTCCAGGATGGACCTAAGACTATTGGTGGCCTACCTCACCGGCCACCATGTCTTAAAATACCATCTTCATAAAATGCGTCTGTCTACGGACACGGAGTGTAGGCTCTGTAAAGAAGACGACGAGACGACCAAACACATTCTTTGTGAATGTCCAGCCATTACTTGGTCTAGAAGGAGGCACCTGCATAGCGAGTTCTTGACAGCTATGCAGATCAGAAAAGCCTCGACGGGAGATCTACTAGCCTTCTTAAGGGAGGTTGAGCAGCTCCTGTCTCAGTAGGGAGTCACATAGGCACAAAAGATCGTTCTGGTCGCAGTGTCTCAATCTCTGTTGGGAGATCTCCCCAATATTTATTATTATTATAATATTAGTTGATACTTATGTTTTAATATATATATTTAATGTTGGCTATTATATGGAGAAAATGAATGATTGAAAAAGGCCAATTTATCGAAAATTAGTTTAATCAGTTTCTTATCACTTATCATTTAGATCAATTTGTTTATTAATATGCTACTTTTTCTTTGCCTAGCCTTACACACGTTTGCGAAACAGATTTGATTTTTGTTTTTTCTATAAATTGTTTTAAATACAAATCAGCTTGCAGGTGTAGCACCTGGCTATTACGTGCATGCCCGATTGAACTGATGATGCATGTACGAACTGCGTAACAACTGACAGATAGTACCCGCGCTGATCAACCGGCATTATTGTGTTTTTTTTTAAAGGCATTTGTTTTTTTTGTTTTCAATTCTGTCGGCAAACATGTGCAAGAGCTATACAAATCGCGTCTATATCGTATTTATAACTTTAACTACCTAATTTAATACATTTATAACCAATTTTTAAATATGAATTATATCAGCATTTCGTGTGCTTTTGAAATGCATTAATTTCCGTTTTTTTTGTGGATAACAATCAACTTCCGATGGAGGTAGGATAGCTGGTGTAGGGCTTCCCACGGGATTCTGCTGTTAATTTTGGCCCGCAGGATCATGGAAGGGTGGGCGAGTGCACCAATCGGTGGCACCAAATAAGGAATGTCCCGGTTACTCGATTTACTTGGTCCTCTTCTTAATTCTAATCCTTTCCTTCTTTCTCATGCCGTAGTCGTTCGTTTGTTCATTTTGTCAACATTTTAGTACGCGAAAAGCAAAATAATTCTATAACTAATAACGAAGCGAGTTTTATGCGTCGATCATTTTCAAAAAAAAAAACACCCACCCCAATTGCCGGCGAGCTTCAGCCAAAGCAAGCGCGTACTTCGAACGTATTAAATAGCCCATCTGCTTCACGTTGTTCATTACAGTTATTATTAATTAGTTATTATATTATTTTTGGCGCCCAACAATGGGGCCTGTGTCTGTTAAATACATTAGTGATCAATAAGCTAAAGGAAGTCTCATGGTTTGGCCAATCATTTTTCATCCGAAAGGGTAGCATTATTGATAGAGAAAAAAAAAAAAAACACTACTTGTATTTTTCAGCTGTACAGGCTTACAAATTTCGAAGTCACCTTCCATCTGATTTAGCACTTATTTGCTAACACGAATAACTTCATATCCTAATACCTTTGTCTTTGTCTTATAAGTGAGACGTAGAAACATTATTCAATTCAAATATTGATAATGACCGTTTCAGAAAACCCAACAATATTGCGCGCGGGTGAGTTCTTAGGAACAACAACAGTTTCAAAATAATTGTGTTGCCAGACTCGCAATACACAAACGTAAATTCCTTCTTGTGTTTTTACAATTATGGTAAAGCTTTTGCGGACGAGGATTCGTGGATAATTAAGCTACGATCCGCCACGGAGCAGAAACATTGAAAGTAGAATCACCTTTTTGTGTCTGCGGACATGCCTTCAAACCAAAATATTAATCGGATTTCGTTGTCGTTTGATACAACTCAGGTGGTTGGTCACGTAACGTAAATTGAAATAAATTTTGTGGATTTTTTTTTTCTATTTTTCTAGTGTGATGAATGTATGATTCTATTTCGGATGCGACAGTTATTGCGGAAGAGTGTAGTTCCTATTGGCTGGTGCTTCTTCTTCTTAAATTATACTCCTGCCGAGAACAATATCTGTCATGTTGGCAAACGAAGATGAAATCATTCAGTCAATTTCACTTTCGGTTTCTTTCTATCCTAGTGCTGAATGGAATGTCAGTCAAGCAAACTTAGTCATTATTGGTGTAGGTTTTTTTGGATGAGAGCTAGTGGCTTAGAGCTACAGCTCGCCGAACCTTCACAGATAGTTACTTCTTCTATTCTTTTATTATTCTGTTATCAAGTAGATCAAGAAAAAGTCAGCATACCTATTCTCAGGAAGGAGGTTGTATTGTTATCCACACACATATTTAATGAATTGTTAATTTCTCGTTTATAATTTTTTTTAATTTGAGCTTTGTTTGAAGTATTCATAAGATTTTCTGTTAGTATAATTTTTTTTTGGAAAGTAGCTCAATATTCGATTATGTTATAAGGCAATGTCAACAAGTAGAAGTTTTGACAATTTAAATTCTCAGACTAGTTTTGAAATTGTGAGTTGCTGCGTTTGTACATTAGAAGTAGAACATCCGACACAACTCCTTGCGACAAATTGTAACCATTATTTTCACCACTCTTGTTTTAGCACTAGAAAAGGTAACAGACGAGTCTGTCCTATATGTAAAACTTCACTTAGCATATCAAATCAGAATTTAGCAGTTGAATTAGCTGCATGCCAGCCTGCTAGGTTTCCATTAAAGCCCAGTGAAATTATAACACGTTCTAAGTCTAGAGCCACTAAGTCTTCAAATCAATCTACGACTAAAGTCGCAAAAATCAGTAAAATGCAGAGCACGAATGCGGGAGCAAGCTCTCAACTAGGAGTGAGGCAGGGAACTGAGTCTTCATCAGTACCTCCGACCAACCCTGTCGATGTAATAGCTAGTAATAGCACAGGACTAAGTGCTAACCAGGGAGCTTCTCAGCACCCTCCCCTAGTGTTAGAGACAAATAACGATCCGAGTCTGATTGCTAACAATTAGCAACAAACTATAGTTAATGCAATGGCGGCAGCAATGACACATCACACACAACTTTTGTCTCAAGCAATTGAATTAGGTTTTCAAAGACTATCAGTGCAGAATCCTGTGGGCCCCCCTGCTGATGTCCAACCCTCTGCCAGACCATCTGTTCATGGTAGAGAACGACAAACTTTTGAACAACTATTTCAACTACCAGGCCCAGTAGATTCTGAAAATTTTCACAGAAATGGTGAACAACAACCAGTCAGCTCCTCGCCAATAGGTTCGCAAGTGTACGTTCTGATAGAGTAAGCCAGATAATTTCGAATTGGAAGCTGAGATTTTCTGGTCATTCCTCGTTATCGGTAGACGATTTTATATATCGAGTAGAAGCGCTTACAGCCCAGATGTTAGATGGCAACTTTGAACTGCTATCCCGCTATGCTAGTAACTTGTTCGAAAGCAGCGGAAGCGAATGGTACTGGAGGTACGATAAAAGTATTTCGTTGGTGTGTTGGCCTGACTTACGTCGAGCGTTGAAGGCTCATTTTAAGGACGGGCGAACAGACTTAGATATTCGCACAGCTATTTTGTTAAGAAAACAGAAATTTAACGAACCTTTCGATACCTTTCATGAATCTATTATGGTTTTAGCTGATAGACTTACACAGCCGATGTCCGAGCAGTCACTACTTGAGGTGCTGCAAGCTAATTTATTACCAGAAGTACAGCGTGAGATTTTGTATGTTCCGATTTTTAATCTCGAGCAGTAACGTCATGTCGTGCGCAGGCGAGAACGATTCATAAATACGGTTACCAAAACTGTCTTACCTTCTCAGCGCCAAGTTGCGGGACGACAGGTGCATGAAATTGCAATTCAAGCAGATTGTGTGCATGAATTGGAAGTTAATGAGGAAGATAGTCTAGTCGATGCAATCACTCTTTCCTGTTGGAATTGTGGAAGACAGGGTCATCGTTATCAAGAATGCGTAGCAGATCGTAAAGTGTTCTGTTACGGATGTGGAAAGCGTGACACCTACAAGCCGTCTTGTGCCAAGTGCAATGCTTCAAAAAACGAAGTGTCGCGTGCACCGTGGACCAGTGCACGCAAACTAGTTTCGAAGGCGACGAACACCGAGTAACCGAAGAAACATTCAGTATACTCAAACAATTACCGGATTTGACTTTAATCGCTAGTAGTCCGTTAGATAATGATTCTAAAAACTTGTCTAGTGAGCTACCAGAAAATACAGAAAGAAAAACTCATGATAAAAAACGAAGAAAATCATATCGCAAATTATGCAAAGTATCCCTTAATTCAATCTTGTCATCAGTTGTAAATGATGTCAGCGATCTCCGACCATATGCTTCGGTGACAATATTAGGCAAAAACATTAGCGGTCTGATGGACACTGGTGCATCTATAAGTTGTATAGGAGGTAACTTTGCAAAAGAATTAGTAAACAGTGATACCAAATTCAAAGAAATGAATTCCAATGTTTGTACAGCAGATGGTCATAAACAACGGATTATTGGTAGAATTACGACGCTCATTAGTTTCCGTGGGAAAGCTAAGCAATTGTGTTTTTATCTAGTACCGTCTTTGTCACAAGACTTATTTCTCGGAATAGATTTTTTGCGTAGTTTTGATATATTGCCGTTGTATTTGATAAATAAAGAGCAATCTCAGTCGGTCATGAGTTTAAAATTTGATGAATTCATGCAGGTTCCCCTTTCGGTGTCACAGAAAAAGGAATTAGTAGAAAAGGTGTTGTTATTTCCATCATTTGCCAAAAAAGGATTAGGAAAGACTAGCTGGTTAATGCATGATATTGAAGTTAGCGAGACACAGCCAATAAAACAACGTCATTATGCTGTTTCCCCCGCTATTGAAAAACTGATGTACGAAGAGTTAGATAGAATGCTTGCTATGGGTGTTATTGAAGAGTCTAATAGTCCTTGGTCATCACCAGTCGTGTTAGTACAGAAGCCAGGCAAAGTTCGATTGTGTATAGATAGCCGCAAAGTTAATGCAGTTACCATAAAAAACGCATATCCAATGCCATTAATTGATGGGATTTTAAGTCGACTTCCAAAGGCTGAATACATAACAAGCATTGATCTAAAAGACGCATATTGGCAAATTCCGCTCACTACCAGGGCTAGGGAAAAACAGCTTTTACAGTCCCGGGAAGGCCGTTGTATCAGTTTACTGTGATGCCGTTCGGATTATCGAACGCCCCCCAAACGATGTCCAAACTGATGGACAAAGTTATACCGGCAAATCTGCGAAACGAAATCTTTATTTATCTTGACGATCTACTCGTGGTATCCGATACTTTTGAAAGGCACATGGCCGTCCTTAAGGTTTTAGCAGAACAGCTTTCGCTTGCAGGACTTACAATTAACGTCGAAAAATCAAATTTTTGTCTTAAAGAAGTAAAGTATCTCGGTCATATTATTGGAAATGGAATTATCAAGACTGACCCCGAAAAAGTGGCAGCAATACGAGATTTTCCAGTCCCTATGTCAGTAAAACAAGTACGAAGGTTCTTAGGTACTACAGGATGGTACCACAAATTTATTCAGAACTATGCCTCAGTTGCCTCTCCAATTACTGACACGTTGAAGCATAAACGCCAGTTTGTTTGGACAGATGAAGCGCAGAATGCATTTGTAGACCTCAAAAATAAACTGTGTACAGCTCCTGTATTACATAGCCCTAATTTTTCATTGCCCTTCGCTATCCATTGTGATGCAAGTCATACTGGTGTGGGTGGCGTATTGATGCAACACGATTGTGAGGGAAACGATGTTCCCATTGCTTTCATGTCACGTAAGTTAAACCAGGCTCAGAGAAATTATTCTGTCACGGAAAAAGAATGCTTGGCCGCCATAATGTGTGTAAAGAAATTTAGAGCATACGTTGAGGGACAGGAGTTCTCTATACACACGGACCATGCGTCTTTGAAGTGGCTCATGTCACAGTCTGACCTAAGCTCTCGCTTGGCCAGGTGGGCTCTTAAGTTGCAAGGGTTTGAATTTAAAATCTATCACCGCAAGGGAAGCCAAAATGTGGTTCCTGATGCGCTGTCCCGAGTTCATTGTGAAGATCTATCGTCGATCGGAATTGCTAGTATAATCGACCTTAAGGATAAACATTTTAATTCTAAAGAATATCAAGAGCTAAGGAGAAAGATTGAAAGCCAACAGACCTATATGCCGGACATTAAAATTGTTGATAATGTTGTTTATCGGCGTGCCGAGCATGCCTCTGGGGAACAAGTCGCAGATGATATGTGTTGGAAGCTTTGGGTTCCAAAAGAACTTGTTCCAGAAGTTTTGAAAGAAAATCATGATAGTCCAGTGGCTTCTCATAGCGGTATCACAAGGACTCTTGAAAGAATTCGTCGTCATTACTTTTGGCCAAATTTAGTAAATGATGTAAAAGCGTATATTACCAGCTGCAATATTTGTAAGTGCACAAAGCATCCAAATCGTTCGTTACGTCCACCATTACGGCCGTCCAATAATACTCAAAGATGTTTTCAAAAGATATTTGTGGATTTCCTCGGTCCTTATCCTCGCAGCCGATCAGGTAATATAGGCATTTTTGTGGCGGTAGACCATTTGTCAAAATACCCATTTATTAAAGCAGTAAAGAAATTTACGGCTGAAGCCATAATTCGTTTTATAGAGGACTAGTAAGTGGCCCGCTTACTTCGCTGCGCGGATAGTTTATATAAATTTTAGCAACAGAAGATATAAAATAAATAAATCAGAAAATATTTCACAAAATATTAAAGCAAAGTAAATAACATTCTCTTTTCCACGCCACCATTGAGGTAGAGAATCAGGCGCGTCATTATACTCGATATCGAAGGTATAGAGTATATTGGGAGTATGTCCGTCATGTTGTCTGTCCGTCTGTCTGTATGAACGCAACGTTTTTCCACTTAATTCAAGCTAAAGGCTTGAAACTCTTCAATTCTCTTTATCTATGGCATAGTAAATTAAAGTGTCAAGATTGGGGCTTTACAAAAACTTGGGGGCTGGCAAATTGATAAATTAGATAACTCAAAATCCACCTATTCGGCACACCCTTACAGTTAGAGCTACCAAATTTGGTAGGAAGATAGCTACTGGCATCCCCGAAAAATTGTGGAGCCACGCCCACCCATTCCGCTCCCAGCCCCCCGCGGTTTTAAATCAAAAACGCCTATAACTTCCTCAGTTTTTAAGCTCGATCCACCAAATTTTGCGCCAAGATAAGTGATGACGATCCCCAAAAAACTGCATCAAAACTTTCGATGCCACGCCTACCCATACCGCCCAAGCTAACCCCAGCCGCCCCAACTTTTCGTTAAAAACGGGAATGCGTGTATCTTTCAGAGTTGTTGAGCTAGAGTCTCTGAATTTGGTAGAAAGATAGCTAGTAATGAACCCCAATGATCTGCATTAAAGTTTTGGAGTCACGCCCACCCTTTCCGCCCCCAGCCCTACCGCAGTTTCAAATCAGAAATGACTTTATCTTCCTCAGTTTTTGAGCTACAGCCACAAAATTTTGCGCCAACATAGGTGATGACGATCCCCAAAAAACTGATGCCGCGTCCATAACTGGTAGCGACAGCCAAAGATATTTTGTAACCAGGCCCACCCATAACGCCCACAGCACCCTTCCCCAACCTTTTACAATTTTTGAGCTAGAGTCACCAAATTTGGTAGGAAGATAGCAATTGACATCCCAAGAAGATCTGCAGGAATAATTTGGATGCCATACCCACCCATAACTCGCCCAGCCCCTCTTCCCCCACCTAAACTTTGAGCTAGTGTCACCAAATTTGGAAGGAAGATAGCTGAAACTGTTGCTGCTGTGGCTGCAGCGGCTGCATATAAAACTGTGGCAGGGCCACAGTAGGCAAAGCACCCCAATAATTTTGTATGTTCATTCTTGTATCACTTTTAGAAATAAAATGAAGCAATGCGCAAATGGCACACTAAAGTAAAAATTGTAAAATTCCCTTAGAGTGAAAGAGTTACTGTTATTTATGTGAATTGATCTCATCTACAGAACAATATCACATTTTCATGCTCTTAAGCCAATCGCATTCCTCTTAGTCCTCCTTTGTTGTTTCAAATTCGTGTGTGCATACAACGGCTTATAATAAGCCTGAAGCGATCGACAAAAACAGCAACAACAAATCTTTTGCATTCACAGTTATATTTATACCCTGAAATGGGTAAAAAAGAGTATAATTGTTTTGTGCATAAGTATGTAACAGGCAAAAAGAAGCATCTCCGACCCCATAAAAGGTAGATATATTCTTGATCAGCATAAACAGCCATATGCAATATGAAAATCATACCCAACCTGTCACATGTGACGTCACGCAAAACAGCTGTTTATGCGCAATGCGTTATCGGTATTTTGTATCATGGTTTCGGATCACTCTCTTATGTATACGCGCGCTCTGCAAGTCAAAAAAAGAGCGTAGTATCGCTGCCTTCTTCGCACGCACTGAATCAAAGCAAAACATATCTAAGAGGCTGCAGTTAAGTGAATTGCATAGCCTAAACTCACACGTACTTTAGCCTTTAGCTTTGACTTAGTGTGTGCGGAGGAAGTAGGGTTATTGAACTTTATGATTGACATGCAAAGCACGCACATAAAATATAGAGTGAACGTAAATGAGCAACAACAGAGGAGCATGATCGGAGCGAGATTTGAAATTATCTAACTATCATAAGAGCAACGCGCGCGCTCTGTTAAATTTTAAGCGGCTCTTTGAGTTTGGGACGAACAACGTACATACATAGATTTGTGTAAAAACTAATGTGAACGGCCTTTGCTTGTTCGAAATTGTATATTATTAATGTAAGTTATACGTTTTGTCTAAGTTATATTAGCAGCAAGTAGGCAAATCCACCCCCACAACATATGTATTTTGGTGTGCAAAATTTTTCTACACGGACCAAGTTATGTTTTGTTGTTGTTGTTTTTTTTTTAATCAACGACACCAACAAAAAGTAGCAGTGCGGGCCCAAGAACAACAAACGCTACTTGGGTCGTAAATCAATTGTCAAAGGCACACAAATTTGAGAAAAAAAACAATGTGCACTGTGCGAAAAGATTCATGTACAAAAAATATTGAAAATTATTTTCAAGCGCATTGTTCACTTATATGTGAATGCACTTATTGATTAAGAAGCGGAAATCCGTTTCTTTTTTGCGAGTGTATGAACCTTTTTTTTATGACTTTGCTTGTGCGACGCGAAGGCGTCACTGCGCATTTGTTTTGTTTTTGTATTCTCGCTCGCGATCAAACTCTCAGCTTGTGCGACAAACAGGCGGCAGTAGTGGAATGGGTAATGTGTTTTGTTTTTGGAGTGGGTAAAAGTGCTCCAAAATGTATGGGAGGTACTCGAAGGAGTTGTCCAAAATAAAAATCCTTTCTTAGGACAAACAGAATACCTGCATAAAAAATTGTGTGAAAATTTCAGCCTTCTAGCTCTTTTCGTTAAGGCTAATATCCTATCCATTTTAACGCGGACGAACTCTTTTATATATAGAGATGATATATTTCTTCTTCTTCTTACCTTCGGAGTTCCGGAAATAGTAGTGTCGGACAATGGTGCCCAATTTAAATGTCATAAGTTTAATGCACTTTTGCAGAAGTATGACGTGCAACACTGCTACACCCCTGTATATGCACCGCAAGCAAATGCTTCTGAGCGCGTTAATCGTTCAATTATTGCAGGCATTAAAGCATATATAAGCCCAAGTCAAACTAACTGGGATGAAAATCTTAGTCGAATATGTTGTGCTTTACGATCTAGTGTTCATGCAGCTATAAGTAGCAGCCCATACCGTGTTGCGTTTGGTCAACAAATGATCTCTAACGGATCCACGTATCAGCACTTGCGAAATTTGCAAATGTTAGAAGATCGGTCCGTCACTTTTAATCGAGAAGACTCATTTGACATTATACGAGAAGCTGCTATAAAAGGTATACAACAGCAGCATGGTAGAAATAAGAAACTTTATGATCTGCGTAGTCGTGAGGTTTCCTATAATGTGGGACAAGAAGTATATCGAAGAAACTTCCAATTAAGTAACTTCGCTAAAGGTTTTAGTGCAAAATTAGCACCAGCCTTTGTAAAAGCCAGAATTAAAACCAAAGTCGGTCAGAGCTACTACGAGTTAGAAGATTTACAAGGTCACCCTATTGGTAAATATCACGCAAAGGATATCAAACAATGATTACATTAATTGTTTTTGCCTACATTTACAATTGCTCACCAAGCGTTTATCACTCTTTGATGTTTGCAACACCAAAGTGTGATCTTGGCAGGAGGGGGTGTAATGGTTCGCTTGGTTCGTTTTTTTCCTCTCTTAAAAATGGGCAATAATTTGTTGTGTTTCGCTCCTAGCGCCATCTGTGTGTGAAAAGCTTGAGTTTCCCAGAAAGCGATAGAAGAGGAAACTGAAAATTGTTGAAAATTGCGTGTAAAGCAAATTTTCAGAAATTTAGCCTTCATTAGATCTTTTGACCCCAGTCACATTCCTTTTTCTGCTAGCCCTTGAGCGAACAAGTTGTGCGCGTTGCAGTCGTCTTTAAACACATTTATATATATATGCATATGGGCATACAGTGATTTGTGCAGTACAGTTTACTTTAATTTAAACTATAAAGGAGAATCGGCTATAACTATTCTTTGGCATACAGTTACAACCCGTTTTGTTCGTCAGTGCCTATTTCAAAAATTTGGAATGGGCGATTAGTTTGGAATGATTAGTATGGAATGATTTGTTTGGAATGATTAATTAGCTTGGAATCAATTGCCTAAGGTTGCCGTGCATAGTGGCGATATTTCATTGTAATTGCTGGAGCAATAATTAAATCGAATTATTTCACGCAATAAATTGTCAGCGGCATAGTTAAACCGCCTTGGCTTATGTTCGCTACAAAGACGTCTTAAGCTAGTCGCGCAGCTGTTTTACTTAAGAGAGTTTCTCTTAAAACCACCATCGTTTGGTTCAAGTAAAAGCTCCCCCGGACAGACATATGAGAGTCAGCCTGATTTTGGATATGTAAAGAGGTGTCGAATGCATTCCATCAGTATTCGTATATCAAACCTAACCTGAGGAACATGGTCACGCACGTGGATTTTCTTTTCTTCCTCTTCGGCCCAGCTTTAACAACCGCCTTAAATAATTAGCTGCTACAACTACATCGAGGGAATCAACTTTGTTTTAAAGAAAAAAAAACATATAAACAAGTAATGAGTCCGAGCAATTTCCCTTTTGTTTAAGTGAAAAAAAATCCTAACCTTACGCGTGCGCAGCGATCGTGCATACCTTAACCAAAAAAAAAAAAAAAAAAATTACATACCAACACCTAAATTTAACAAATGAAAATGCTCGTCGAAAGGGAGATTGTGACGGTTCTGTGAATATTTTTGAAATTATAATTAGGCTTTATTCTAATAAGAGATTTTTTTGTCTAGACTTGTATGCGGTATGAAAAACACACAAAAATTTCGCAGTGTATGCTTATGTTTCCAGTGAGCTTTTGCACGTGGCTTGTGCTCTATGCTCTCTTGTATGTTAATCATCTACAGCGAGCTTTCGCATGAGGCTTGTGATATTTGCACTCTTAATAACTAATTGCAGCAACACACACACCAACACCAGGAAGTACTTCCAGCGTGGGATGATGTATGTAAGTCGGTTTATTTTATATTATTACTAGTAAGTGGCCCGCTTACTTCGCTGCGCGGATAGTTTATATAAATTTTAGCAACAGAAGATATAAAATAAATAAATCAGAAAATATTTCACAAAATATTAAAGCAAAGTAAATAACATTCTCTTTTCCACGCCACCATTGAGGTAGAGAATCAGGCGCGTCATTATACTCGATATCGAAGGTATAGAGTATATTGGGAGTATGTCCGTCATGTTGTCTGTCCGTCTGTCTGTATGAACGCAACGTTTTTCCACTTAATTCAAGCTAAAGGCTTGAAACTCTTCAATTCTCTTTATCTATGGCATAGTAAATTAAAGTGTCAAGATTGGGGCTTTACAAAAACTTGGGGGCTGGCAAATTGATAAATTAGATAACTCAAAATCCACCTATTCGGCACACCCTTACAGTTAGAGCTACCAAATTTGGTAGGAAGATAGCTACTGGCATCCCCGAAAAATTGTGGAGCCACGCCCACCCATTCCGCTCCCAGCCCCCCCGCGGTTTTAAATCAAAAACGCCTATAACTTCCTCAGTTTTTAAGCTCGATCCACCAAATTTTGCGCCAAGATAAGTGATGACGATCCCCAAAAAACTGCATCAAAACTTTCGATGCCACGCCTACCCATACCGCCCAAGCTAACCCCAGCCGCCCCAACTTTTCGTTAAAAACGGGAATGCGTGTATCTTTCAGAGTTGTTGAGCTAGAGTCTCTGAATTTGGTAGAAAGATAGCTAGTAATGAACCCCAATGATCTGCATTAAAGTTTTGGAGTCACGCCCACCCTTTCCGCCCCCAGCCCTACCGCAGTTTCAAATCAGAAATGACTTTATCTTCCTCAGTTTTTGAGCTACAGCCACAAAATTTTGCGCCAACATAGGTGATGACGATCCCCAAAAAACTGATGCCGCGTCCATAACTGGTAGCGACAGCCAAAGATATTTTGTAACCAGGCCCACCCATAACGCCCACAGCACCCTTCCCCAACCTTTTACAATTTTTGAGCTAGAGTCACCAAATTTGGTAGGAAGATAGCAATTGACATCCCAAGAAGATCTGCAGGAATAATTTGGATGCCATACCCACCCATAACTCGCCCAGCCCCTCTTCCCCCACCTAAACTTTGAGCTAGTGTCACCAAATTTGGAAGGAAGATAGCTGAAACTGTTGCTGCTGTGGCTGCAGCGGCTGCATATAAAACTGTGGCAGGGCCACAGTAGGCAAAGCACCCCAATAATTTTGTATGTTCATTCTTGTATCACTTTTAGAAATAAAATGAAGCAATGCGCAAATGGCACACTAAAGTAAAAATTGTAAAATTCCCTTAGAGTGAAAGAGTTACTGTTATTTATGTGAATTGATCTCATCTACAGAACAATATCACATTTTCATGCTCTTAAGCCAATCGCATTCCTCTTAGTCCTCCTTTGTTGTTTCAAATTCGTGTGTGCATACAACGGCTTATAATAAGCCTGAAGCGATCGACAAAAACAGCAACAACAAATCTTTTGCATTCACAGTTATATTTATACCCTGAAATGGGTAAAAAAGAGTATAATTGTTTTGTGCATAAGTATGTAACAGGCAAAAAGAAGCATCTCCGACCCCATAAAAGGTAGATATATTCTTGATCAGCATAAACAGCCATATGCAATATGAAAATCATACCCAACCTGTCACATGTGACGTCACGCAAAACAGCTGTTTATGCGCAATGCGTTATCGGTATTTTGTATCATGGTTTCGGATCACTCTCTTATGTATACGCGCGCTCTGCAAGTCAAAAAAAGAGCGTAGTATCGCTGCCTTCTTCGCACGCACTGAATCAAAGCAAAACATATCTAAGAGGCTGCAGTTAAGTGAATTGCATAGCCTAAACTCACACGTACTTTAGCCTTTAGCTTTGACTTAGTGTGTGCGGAGGAAGTAGGGTTATTGAACTTTATGATTGACATGCAAAGCACGCACATAAAATATAGAGTGAACGTAAATGAGCAACAACAGAGGAGCATGATCGGAGCGAGATTTGAAATTATCTAACTATCATAAGAGCAACGCGCGCGCTCTGTTAAATTTTAAGCGGCTCTTTGAGTTTGGGACGAACAACGTACATACATAGATTTGTGTAAAAACTAATGTGAACGGCCTTTGCTTGTTCGAAATTGTATATTATTAATGTAAGTTATACGTTTTGTCTAAGTTATATTAGCAGCAAGTAGGCAAATCCACCCCCACAACATATGTATTTTGGTGTGCAAAATTTTTCTACACGGACCAAGTTATGTTTTGTTGTTGTTGTTTTTTTTTTTAATCAACGACACCAACAAAAAGTAGCAGTGCGGGCCCAAGAACAACAAACGCTACTTGGGTCGTAAATCAATTGTCAAAGGCACACAAATTTGAGAAAAAAACAATGTGCACTGTGCGAAAAGATTCATGTACAAAAAATATTGAAAATTATTTTCAAGCGCATTGTTCACTTATATGTGAATGCACTTATTGATTAAGAAGCGGAAATCCGTTTCTTTTTTGCGAGTGTATGAACCTTTTTTTTATGACTTTGCTTGTGCGACGCGAAGGCGTCACTGCGCATTTGTTTTGTTTTTGTATTCTCGCTCGCGATCAAACTCTCAGCTTGTGCGACAAACAGGCGGCAGTAGTGGAATGGGTAATGTGTTTTGTTTTTGGAGTGGGTAAAAGTGCTCCAAAATGTATGGGAGGTACTCGAAGGAGTTGTCCAAAATAAAAATCCTTTCTTAGGACAAACAGAATACCTGCATAAAAAATTGTGTGAAAATTTCAGCCTTCTAGCTCTTTTCGTTAAGGCTAATATCCTATCCATTTTAACGCGGACGAACTCTTTTATATATAGAGATGAGCCGCTCTTAAATTGAAATAATGACGTGAGTACAGATACAAAAAAAAAATGCTTTCCTTAAATTGTGTGCAAATATCCAAACTTCGTTTTAACCAATCGCCACATTTATTTTTTTTATTTCTGCTTGTTTTTTCTTACGCAAGACGGGTTTTGAAATTGAAATGCAACGAATGCATCACGTATTCCGTATTTACAATATGTTAATAATATTAACCGTCCGATATATAGATAAATCTTACTCTACTATAATATTAGTTGATACTTATGTTTTAATATATATATTTAATGTTGGCTATTATATGGAGAAAATGAATGATTGAAAAAAGGCCAATTTATCGAAAATTAGTTTAATCAGTTTCTTATCACTTATCATTTAGATCAATTTGTTTATTAATATGCTACTTTTTCTTTGCCTAGCCTTACACACGTTTGCGAAACAGATTTGATTTTTGTTTCTTCTATAAATTGTTTTAAATACAAATCAGCCTGCAGGTGTAGCACCTGGCTATTACGTGCATGCCCGATTGAACTGATGATGCATGTACGAACTGCGTAACAACTGGCAGATAGTACCCGCGCTGATCAACCGGCATTATTGTGTTTTTTTTTTAAAGGCATTTGTTTTTTTTGTTTTCAATTCTGTCGGCAAACATGTGCAAGAGCTATACAAATCGCGTCTATATCGTATTTATAACTTTAACTACCTAATTTAATACATTTATAACCAATTTTTAAATATGAATTATATCAGCATTTCGTGTGCTTTTGAAATGCATTAATTTCCGTTTTTTTGTGGATAACAATCAACTTCCGATGGAGGTAGGATAGCTGATGTAGGGCTTCCCACGGGATTCTGCTGTTAATTTTGGCCCGCAGGATCATGGAAGGGTGGGCGAGTGCACCAATCGGTGGCACCAAATAAGGAATGTCCCGGTTACTCGATTTACTTGGTCCTCTTCTTAATTCTAATCCTTTCCTTTTTTCTCATGCCGTAGTCGTTCGTTTGTTCATTTTGTCAACATTTTAGTACGCGAAAAGCAAAATAATTCTATAACTAATAACGAAGCGAGTTTTATGCGTCGATCATTTACAAAAAAAAAAACACCCACCCCAATTGCCGGCGAGCTTCAGCCAAAGCAAGCGCGTACTTCGATCGTATTAAATAGCCCATCTGCTTCACGTTGTTCATTACAAATATCGCCGTCTTCGTTGGGTATAAGCGACTCATAGGATGCTTGTTTGTCATCTATTTCCTCATCTATTGCATCATAAAAATCACTAGTATAATTTTCAGTCTCTTCTACCTTATTTACACTTCTATTTCTTTCTTCTTTTTTTAAACGGAAAGGTGGCTTAATTTCTTTATTTTCCTTAATCATCTTTTTAAGTGGTTCTGTTAACGGCTTAAATGTTTCCTCCAACTGATATTCATTCGCTGCTTTACCTAATTTAATGCTTCGAAATTTTCTTTTTATCGCATTTCTTGTTTTTGTTAGCTCCTTTAGTATATGCTCATTCATTTTAATATATTTATTTTTTTATTTATTTGATTAACATCCTAGTGCTACAAGTTCCAAGAAACTTAAATTTAAGGCACTAGTCACTAAAACAAAATTGTTAATTAATTAATTATAAGTAACAAAGCAAGGAAAAGAAAAAAAAAAAAAATAGAGAGAAGTAATATAAATTATTCAAATAATTTAAATTATACAAAAAAAAAAAAAAAAAAGAGGAAAATTGGAAGAACAGTCTTCCCCTTAAGAAGATTAGCCTTAGTTTGAGTGTTTATATATATATATATTAGAATTATTTTAAAACTATTTTAGTTAGGTATTATTTTGTAAATGCAGCATAAGGCTGTTTTTAAATTGTGGTGCGCTTCTAATTATCTTTAGCGCGATCGTGCATACCTTAACCAAAAAAAAAAAAAAAAAAAAAAGAAACAGAAAAAATTACATACAAACACCTAAATTTAACAAATGAAAATGCTCGTCGAAAGGGAGATTGTGACGGTTCTGTGAATATTTTTGAAATTATAATTAGGCTTTATTCTAATAAGAGATTTTTTTGTCTAGACTTGTATGCGGTATGAAAAACACACAAAAATTTCGCAGTGTATGCTTATGTTTCCAGTGAGCTTTTGTACGTGGCTTGTGCTCTATGCTCTCTTGTATGTTTATCATCTACAGCGAGCTTTCGCATGAGGCTTGTGATATTTGCACTCTTAATAACTAATTGCAGCAACACACACACCAACACCAGGAAGTACTTCCAGCGTGGGATGATGTATGTAAGTCGGTTTATTTTATATTATTACTAGTAAGTGGCCCGCTTACTTCGCTGCGCGGATAGTTTATATAAATTTTAGCAACAGAAGATATAAAATAAATAAATCAGAAAATATTTCACAAAATATTAAAGCAAAGTAAATAACATTCTCTTTTCCACGCCACCATTGAGGTAGAGAATCAGGCGCGTCATTATACTCGATATCGAAGGTATAGAGTATATTGGGAGTATGTCCGTCATGTTGTCTGTCCGTCTGTCTGTATGAACGCAACGTTTTTCCACTTAATTCAAGCTAAAGGCTTGAAACTCTTCAATTCTCTTTATCTATGGCATAGTAAATTAAAGTGTCAAGATTGGGGCTTTACAAAAACTTGGGGGCTGGCAAATTGATAAATTAGATAACTCAAAATCCACCTATTCGGCACACCCTTACAGTTAGAGCTACCAAATTTGGTAGGAAGATAGCTACTGGCATCCCCGAAAAATTGTGGAGCCACGCCCACCCATTCCGCTCCCAGCCCCCCCGCGGTTTTAAATCAAAAACGCCTATAACTTCCTCAGTTTTTAAGCTCGATCCACCAAATTTTGCGCCAAGATAAGTGATGACGATCCCCAAAAAACTGCATCAAAACTTTCGATGCCACGCCTACCCATACCGCCCAAGCTAACCCCAGCCGCCCCAACTTTTCGTTAAAAACGGGAATGCGTGTATCTTTCAGAGTTGTTGAGCTAGAGTCTCTGAATTTGGTAGAAAGATAGCTAGTAATGAACCCCAATGATCTGCATTAAAGTTTTGGAGTCACGCCCACCCTTTCCGCCCCCAGCCCTACCGCAGTTTCAAATCAGAAATGACTTTATCTTCCTCAGTTTTTGAGCTACAGCCACAAAATTTTGCGCCAACATAGGTGATGACGATCCCCAAAAAACTGATGCCGCGTCCATAACTGGTAGCGACAGCCAAAGATATTTTGTAACCAGGCCCACCCATAACGCCCACAGCACCCTTCCCCAACCTTTTACAATTTTTGAGCTAGAGTCACCAAATTTGGTAGGAAGATAGCAATTGACATCCCAAGAAGATCTGCAGGAATAATTTGGATGCCATACCCACCCATAACTCGCCCAGCCCCCCTTCCCCCACCTAAACTTTGAGCTAGTGTCACCAAATTTGGAAGGAAGATAGCTGAAACTGTTGCTGCTGTGGCTGCAGCGGCTGCATATAAAACTGTGGCAGGGCCACAGTAGGCAAAGCACCCCAATAATTTTGTATGTTCATTCTTGTATCACTTTTAGAAATAAAATGAAGCAATGCGCAAATGGCACACTAAAGTAAAAATTGTAAAATTCCCTTAGAGTGAAAGAGTTACTGTTATTTATGTGAATTGATCTCATCTACAGAACAATATCACATTTTCATGCTCTTAAGCCAATCGCATTCCTCTTAGTCCTCCTTTGTTGTTTCAAATTCGTGTGTGCATACAACGGCTTATAATAAGCCTGAAGCGATCGACAAAAACAGCAACAACAAATCTTTTGCATTCACAGTTATATTTATACCCTGAAATGGGTAAAAAAGAGTATAATTGTTTTGTGCATAAGTATGTAACAGGCAAAAAGAAGCATCTCCGACCCCATAAAAGGTAGATATATTCTTGATCAGCATAAACAGCCATATGCAATATGAAAATCATACCCAACCTGTCACATGTGACGTCACGCAAAACAGCTGTTTATGCGCAATGCGTTATCGGTATTTTGTATCATGGTTTCGGATCACTCTCTTATGTATACGCGCGCTCTGCAAGTCAAAAAAAGAGCGTAGTATCGCTGCCTTCTTCGCACGCACTGAATCAAAGCAAAACATATCTAAGAGGCTGCAGTTAAGTGAATTGCATAGCCTAAACTCACACGTACTTTAGCCTTTAGCTTTGACTTAGTGTGTGCGGAGGAAGTAGGGTTATTGAACTTTATGATTGACATGCAAAGCACGCACATAAAATATAGAGTGAACGTAAATGAGCAACAACAGAGGAGCATGATCGGAGCGAGATTTGAAATTATCTAACTATCATAAGAGCAACGCGCGCGCTCTGTTAAATTTTAAGCGGCTCTTTGAGTTTGGGACGAACAACGTACATACATAGATTTGTGTAAAAACTAATGTGAACGGCCTTTGCTTGTTCGAAATTGTATATTATTAATGTAAGTTATACGTTTTGTCTAAGTTATATTAGCAGCAAGTAGGCAAATCCACCCCCACAACATATGTATTTTGGTGTGCAAAATTTTTCTACACGGACCAAGTTATGTTTTGTTGTTGTTGTTTTTTTTTTTAATCAACGACACCAACAAAAAGTAGCAGTGCGGGCCCAAGAACAACAAACGCTACTTGGGTCGTAAATCAATTGTCAAAGGCACACAAATTTGAGAAAAAAAACAATGTGCACTGTGCGAAAAGATTCATGTACAAAAAATATTGAAAATTATTTTCAAGCGCATTGTTCACTTATATGTGAATGCACTTATTGATTAAGAAGCGGAAATCCGTTTCTTTTTTGCGAGTGTATGAACCTTTTTTTTATGACTTTGCTTGTGCGACGCGAAGGCGTCACTGCGCATTTGTTTTGTTTTTGTATTCTCGCTCGCGATCAAACTCTCAGCTTGTGCGACAAACAGGCGGCAGTAGTGGAATGGGTAATGTGTTTTGTTTTTGGAGTGGGTAAAAGTGCTCCAAAATGTATGGGAGGTACTCGAAGGAGTTGTCCAAAATAAAAATCCTTTCTTAGGACAAACAGAATACCTGCATAAAAAATTGTGTGAAAATTTCAGCCTTCTAGCTCTTTTCGTTAAGGCTAATATCCTATCCATTTTAACGCGGACGAACTCTTTTATATATAGAGATGAGCCGCTCTTAAATTGAAATAATGACGTGAGTACAGATACAAAAAAAAAAATGCTTTCCTTAAATTGTGTGCAAATATCCAAACTTCGTTTTAACCAATCGCCACATTTATTTTTTTTATTTCTGCTTGTTTTTTCTTACGCAAGACGGGTTTTGAAATTGAAATGCAACGAATGCATCACGTATTCCGTATTTACAATATGTTAATAATATTAACCGTCCGATATATAGATAAATCTTACTCTACTATAATATTAGTTGATACTTATGTTTTAATATATATATTTAATGTTGGCTATTATATGGAGAAAATGAATGATTGAAAAAGGCCAATTTATCGAAAATTAGTTTAATCAGTTTCTTATCACTTATCATTTAGATCAATTTGTTTATTAATATGCTACTTTTTCTTTGCCTAGCCTTACACACGTTTGCGAAACAGATTTGATTTTTGTTTCTTCTATAAATTGTTTTAAATACAAATCAGCCTGCAGGTGTAGCACCTGGCTATTACGTGCATGCCCGATTGAACTGATGATGCATGTACGAACTGCGTAACAACTGGCAGATAGTACCCGCGCTGATCAACCGGCATTATTGTGTTTTTTTTTAAAGGCATTTGTTTTTTTTGTTTTCAATTCTGTCGGCAAACATGTGCAAGAGCTATACAAATCGCGTCTATATCGTATTTATAACTTTAACTACCTAATTTAATACATTTATAACCAATTTTTAAATATGAATTATATCAGCATTTCGTGTGCTTTTGAAATGCATTAATTTCCGTTTTTTTTGTGGATAACAATCAACTTCCGATGGAGGTAGGATAGCTGATGTAGGGCTTCCCACGGGATTCTGCTGTTAATTTTGGCCCGCAGGATCATGGAAGGGTGGGCGAGTGCACCAATCGGTGGCACCAAATAAGGAATGTCCCGGTTACTCGATTTACTTGGTCCTCTTCTTAATTCTAATCCTTTCCTTTTTTCTCATGCCGTAGTCGTTCGTTTGTTCATTTTGTCAACATTTTAGTACGCGAAAAGCAAAATAATTCTATAACTAATAACGAAGCGAGTTTTATGCGTCGATCATTTACAAAAAAAAAAAACCCACCCCAATTGCCGGCGAGCTTCAGCCAAAGCAAGCGCGTACTTCGATCGTATTAAATAGCCCATCTGCTTCACGTTGTTCATTACAAATATCGCCGTCTTCGTTGGGTATAAGCGACTCATAGGATGCTTGTTTGTCATCTATTTCCTCATCTATTGCATCATAAAAATCACTAGTATAATTTTCAGTCTCTTCTACCTTATTTACACTTCTATTTCTTTCTTCTTTTTTTAAACGGAAAGGTGGCTTAATTTCTTTATTTTCCTTAATCATCTTTTTAAGTGGTTCTGTTAACGGCTTAAATGTTTCCTCCAACTGATATTCATTCGCTGCTTTACCTAATTTAATGCTTCGAAATTTTCTTTTTATCGCATTTCTTGTTTTTGTTAGCTCCTTTAGTATATGCTCATTCATTTTAATATATTTATTTTTTTATTTATTTGATTAACATCCTAGTGCTACAAGTTCCAAGAAACTTAAATTTAAGGCACTAGTCACTAAAACAAAATTGTTAATTAATTAATTATAAGTAACAAAGCAAGGAAAAGAAAAAAAAAAAAAAATAGAGAGAAGTAATATAAATTATTCAAATAATTTAAATTATACAAAAAAAAAAAGAAAAGAGGAAAATTGGAAGAACAGTCTTCCCCTTAAGAAGATTAGCCTTAGTTTGAGTGTTTATATATATATATATTAGAATTATTTTAAAACTATTTTAGTTAGGTATTATTTTGTAAATGCAGCATAAGGCTGTTTTTAAATTGTGGTGCGCTTCTAATTATCTTTAGGTCGTGTGGTAGGTTGTTCCACAGGCGAACAGTGTGTATAAAGTACTGGTGTTCAGAGACAGATAATCGATGACGTACAGTTGTTAAATTATTTGTCCGACGTGAAGTTCAAAAAATCAATCTATTATAAAGATAACTGGGCTCTTTTGTATTTATAACTTTGTGTAACAATATTAATGCTCTTAGTTGAATCCAGATTTTCAAGCTAAGGTTATATATTTTGAATGCATATGGTGTAACATGGACTCTTCTTCCTAAATTAAACACATAACGCGTAATACTATTGAACACAACATTGAGCCTGTGCTTACTAGCAGCGTCAGGGTTTGAAAAAATTTCTACTCCATAAAAGAGAGTTGGTATAAGGTATGTCTTAGCAACAATGAGTTTAATATTAATTGGCAAGAGATGCTGTGTCAGGTATAGAGTTCTTAAGGCTGCATAAGTTCTACCTATAGATTTAATTATGTGGTCACTCCAAGTCAGAGTCTTATTAAACATTATGCCTAGGTTAGCTACCCTGTCTACGTAGTCAATAGAATTATGGTCAATTTTAATTTTTCCCAAGTTTAGGGTGTCTATGGACTTTTTGTATATTACTATACACTTAGTTTTGGAGGTGTTTATACCCAGGCCATTACTTCGTGACCACTCGCTCACCTTGACCAGTTCTCTATTAGTTACACTTACACATTCATCAATTGTGGACAATGGACTACAGCAATACAACTGCACATCATCGGCATACATATGGACATTACATTCAGAAAAGACATTGGGCACATCATTAACATAACAAGAGTATAGTAACGGCCCAAGAACCGATCCTTGTGGCACTCCACGGCACAGAGACAGAAATGACGACGAACTTGACGGTGTAACAACAGATTGAAGACGGTTTACTAGGTATGAGCGTAATAAGGAATCAGCTGTGGCTGTAAAACTATATAGCTTCTTCATTTTAGTGCATAGTATGTCATGGTTGACAGTATCAAAAGCTTTGCTATAGTCAAGCAGTGTCAAGAACGTTACATTGCCATCATCCATGCTTCTACGTATATCCTCAACAATATTAAGGATTGCTGTAGTGCAGCTTCTGTTTTTCCTAAAACCGGATTGGTCATTGCTGAGAAGACTGTTGGTAACCATATATTCATTTATTTGGTTTGCTAGTAAATTTTCAAACACTTTGGATAGAAAAGGTAGAACCGAGATTGGTCTGAAATCTCCATTACCCTTAGGGACAGGGATAATCTTAGCAAGTTTCCATTTGTCTGGAAATACAGAAGTAGTGATTGCTGTATTCATAATGTGTGTAACCTGATTTAAAATTGACGGAATTATAATTTTGACAAATTTAGGATTTATATCATCCAGTCCAACTGCATTTGATTTGACATTTAACATAGATTCAAGGACTTCATAATTTCTGACACACCTAAAACTAAAGCTAATATCACGGTTAATAGGATCACAGTTAAGGTATTCATTGGCTAGGGCCTCAGGTACTGCGCAGTTGACGAACTGTTGGTTAAGCTCTTCAGCATTAACTTCGACACTGGTTCTAACATTTTGCTTTCCCACTCCAATTTCATTTATAATTCTCCATTTATCTCTTGATGTAAGGTAACCAATAAATTTGATCCGCGAGAACAAAAGAGGATGGTTTTAATAACAGGTTGTTGTTGTTGCTGTTATTTTTTGTGGTTTTCAGAAACGGCTTGTTGTTTTGCTGTTGTCAGAAACAGCTTGTTGTTGTTGTTGTTATTTTTAGGGTGTTTTGAGAACCAGGTTGTTGTTTTGCTGTTAGTTTTTGTTGTTGTCAGAAACAGCGTGTTGTTTTGCTGTTTTTTTTTGTTGTTGTCAGAAACAGCTTGTTGTTTTGCTGTTATTTTTTTTTGTGGTTTTCAGAACCAGGTTGTTGTTGTTGGTGTTATTTTTAGGGTGTTTTGAGAACCAGGTTGTTAATTAGCTAGCAAGTGATATAGGGCTAATTGTGAACTAATCAGATATCCGCAACAAACTGAGATAGATTGAAAATAATGTTTATATATATACCAAAAATAGAATATTTTTTTTTTTTTTTCTTTATTTAACCATTAAAATGTAATCTTAATTTTGAATGAGTTAAAAATTAGTTTAAAACAGATTTTGCGGTAAGCATTAAAAACTTAAGACATAAGTGACCGCAGTTAAATGTTCCAAATCGTTGAACTTGATTATAATTGTATTTAATGTTCTCTCCCAAATATTTTATAAGTTCTATAGGTGGTGCTAAATTTCCAAAACTATCAAAATATCTGCATTCCTCATTCGCCTTATTGTAAGCTACCCAATGCGTTCCAGCTCCGGATGACGAGTCCAAGTTAACAACACCGCATTCTCTTTTTCTTACTTGTTTCGGTAAGGAGTTTCTCATATAAACCCCTCTGAAATGAGGGATATGTTTGCGTGCGAAGTTTATAATATCAATGTTCGTCAGCGGTTTTTTGGGCAGCTCATTCATAAAAAATTTATTTTTTTATTTGTTGTTATACCAAAACCTTTTTGATATGGTTTTAAATAGAGTCCACTACCTAAAGCAATGGCTTCCATTTTTCTGTTATGACGTTTATTCTCTTCTAGCTCTTTTTTGGCATTTTTGGCACTATTAATGCTTTTAGCAATAGCTGCTCCTCCAGTTGCCATTCCACCTAATGCACTGAGCGCTGTTAGGATTGGTACAAGTGGTAAAAAACCTCCAATTTTAGGAACGTTGATTACTCTAGGAATTATTACTGTATTTTTCTTATTTCCAATGGTTTTTGAAATAGCCTTTCGTGCCACTTTAATTGCAGTTTGAATGTCAAGTGGTTTTTCTTTCTTGAGCACTCTGGTTGCGTCCCGAACGAGACTCATAAATTTCTTTTTATTTTTACATTGTTTTCGTTTCTTTTGCTTCTTTGGGAGTCCCATACCAAATTTTTTCTTTGCTTTCATTGCGTTTGTTACGAAATATGCAGAGGATTTTTCTCCGAGAGTACTATCAGAGGCTTTCACACGCTCCCACGCTCTTTCAGCTAGTATTGAGTCAGCTATATGACGATTTTCCAGATCTTTATGTTTAGAATAGGCTATATCGTGTTCTCTACAAGCGGCATCCAAGGGATTTATTCCTTTGTCCCCACGTGCTAAACGTGCTTTAAGCTTTGTACCTGGACCACAAAACTGATATCCCGGTATGTGTAGCTCAACTGGTAGGGAGTTTATTATTTTATTGATAATACCTCTGCCTAGGTAGAGTGGTGGTTTGATACTAGTTGTTTTATAAAAGCGCAGCACCATTTTATTTGTTGTTTATTGTTCAATGAGATTTTAACAAGTAACGACCTATTCGAAAGAGTTACATTAATATGCGTTTAATAAAACAAAAAACTGACATAGAAGTAAAAAATATCGATTGCAAAAATGGTGATATCAAACAACTTAGACATAGTAGCTTGTTACCCAATTCAATAAGAGCTCTAATTGTTGGACCATCAAATTGCGGGAAAACCAATGTTATGATTAGTTTGATTGAAAGCCCTAACGGATTAAAGTTTGAGAATATTTACATATATTCGAAGTCATTATATCAGCCTAAATATGAATACTTAAAAACACTTATAGGACCAATAAAAGGAATGGGTTATTTTACATTTTCTGAAAATGAAAATGTTGTAGCACCAAGCGATGCTAAAAAGAACTCTATAATGATTTTCGATGACGTAGCATGTGAAAAACAGGATAATATTCGTGCATACTTCTGTATGGGTAGACATAAAAGTATAGATGCGTTCTATTTGTGTCAAACGTATACACGCATCCCAAAGCATCTTGTGCGTGACAATGCAAACCTAATTATTATGTTTAGACAGGATGAAGTAAATATGAAACATGTGTATCAGGACCATGTAGGCGTAGACATGTCGTTTGATGCATTTAAGAATATTTGTCAATTTTGTTGGAGAGAAAAATATGGATTTTTATTAATAAGTAAAGATGATCCGCTAGAAAATGGGCGTTATAGGAGGGGGTTCGCTGATTTTATTCAAATATAAAATAAAATAAAATAAAAGAAAACTAACATTATTCATTCACTTATCAATTATCTTTCGGGATGGCAACAACACTAACGTTGACGGGCAACGACTCGATTTTAATGGCAAATTATCATCCACCTATAGAATTGAGTGGAAGTTATGAGTGTGCACTAATTGATTTCCATATGTACAACTCGATTCCAAATGTGGACCACGATAATAATTTATTCCATATTGGAGAGCATATTTTCGAGATACCTGTGGGATCTTATGAGCTTACTGACATAAGTGAAATTATTAGTGAGAAAATGAAGGAAAAGGAACCAAATGAATTAAAGCATCCTCTAATCGAGAGCAATAACAATACCCTTCAAGTAGTGATTGCATCTAAAGCAGATCCAATATATTTTAACAAAGAGCGTTCTATTGGTCAATTATTTGGATTTAATAAAAAAGAACTTAAGCCAAATGCAATGCATATATCAGATCAACCTGTTGACATTTTAAAAGTTAATACGATTCGTTTGGAATGTAACATTGTTAGCGGTTCATATGTAAATGAGGTATCAAGTCATGCTCTACATGAGTTTGCACTCAACGTTCCACCAGGCTATAAATTGAGCGAGAAACCAAATAATCTTATATATTTGCCAGTTAACACGAGTGAGATACAGTCGTTAATAATACGGATCGTTGATCAGAACGGAAACTTGGTTAATTTAAGAAAAGAGGCTGTAACACTTCGCCTACATTTTAGACGACGATTATGATTATTTATAATAATAAAAACGTGTGCTATCCGCCCCCGGCAAACACTTTGAGTTCTACTACAGAAGGGAACAGGTCGACGAAAAAAGTACTAACACCCGAGAACAAATTATTTCTAAAATCTTTGGGTCTAAAAATAAAAAAATAATGAGTAGTGTACTGAATGTTCGAGAGAAAGCCTATTCGGATGAGAGTATAATCAAAAAAGAATATCACAGTTATTCTCCTTATCTACAAACATTTAAAAGCAATGACGAAGTTAGAATTACTATTCAGAATCAGGACTTATATGTATTACCTTGTGAGAGTTTTATTAATGTTGAGGGTACAATTTGTTTGGCGGATAACTCAGTGGCTGTAGATGGGAAACTTAAAAACAATTGTATGAGTTACCTCTTTGACGAGATTCGATATGAGTTGAATGGAATTGAAATTGATCGTACTCGATTTGTTGGCATTTCAACAACCTTAAAAAACTATGCTTCCTTAAACAATACGGAAAGCCGCATGCTAGAAAATTCTGGCTGGTTCAATGGAGATGATAGACAGCTGCCAAACGGTTATTTTAATTTTTCTATTCCTCTTAAATATTTACTTGGATTTGCTGAAGATTACAATAAGGTCATACTAAATTGTAAACATGAACTAATATTACTCATGACTAAAAATATGAATGATGTCTATTATCCAAAAATTGGAGCCAAGGAGTATAAATTAAATATTTCTAACATTGTATGGAAAATACCACATGTCACTCTAAGTGATGAAAAGAAATTGCAAATGTTTAGTCTAACTAAGAGTGGAGGCTCGCTTCCACTTGCATTCCGCAGCTGGGATTGTTATCTGAATCCAACATTGTCAGAAGGTATACAACATGTATGGAATGTTAAGCTTGCAGCTAATAGAGAACGCCCTCGATTTGCAATAATAGCTTTTGTAGTGAATGATAAACTAACACATAATCATTTGAGGAACTTAAAAGTGTATCTAAATTCAGAGAACTTTCCTTACGATGACATGAACATAAATTTTAAGCGAGAACGATATGCAAGTTTGTATGATATGTATACAGGATTTCAGGCAAGTTACTATTTGAAGGAACCTGAACCATTGCTAACACCCCAAGAGTTTAAAGAGAAAGCACCAATGGTTGTTGTAGACTTATCACATCAGAATGAAACAGTTAAAACGGGGCCAATAGATGTAAGAGTTTCGATCGATCTTGAAAGTGTTAGTGCGCGAAATACTAATGTATATTGCCTGCTTATGCATGATCGAATAGTGGAGTATTCACCTTTAACTGGATTAGTTCAACGCATCGTTTAAACTCAATTTAATACAGAATCTAGTTTTAGTTGATATTCATTCAAATTTATAATTTACAATTTATGTACCCCCTCTTAATAAATAAATAAAAACATGATGAAATTTATAAAAAATTACTTTTTATTTTATTCAAGTAGAGTATAAAAATTTTCATTTTCAGATATCTCAAACAGAGAGTTTTCTAATATTAGAAATAATTTAAATAAATTATTCAGTGCACATTGATTAACTATTTTCTTATGTATTCTACAATTTGTAAAGAAGTTTGGATACTGCGCTAAACTCTGTTCAAGACTTAAATCTATTATTTTTGTATGTAAAAATTTACTTAAAAACTCTTTTTTAACTCTTCCTCTTACTATAACAGTTGCATAACTATTCAATGGCTTTAGTATATCATTAAGACTTAGATAAGAGATATCACCTTCAGACCAATCCAAACCGTCAACATACTGTTTGGTAATCTTTAAAGTTTTTTTAGTCACTTCATTCAGCTCCTTGATGTGATAGGGCGGTTTAAAGTGAAAAAAAATTGGGTGTGACGAAGCCAGCTTGCATAAATGCCAATTCTTTGACAAACATCTGCCTGTCGTTTCCAAATACATATTGAAAGTCAACTAGAACACATGAATTTCTATCTAGAATAACCATTTTGACTCTAATGTTAATGATGTACTGATAAACTTGGGCGGAAATCGATTCCTTAAATACCATGGTTGTTCTAATTTATGTTTAGTTTGAAAAAGCACTTAAGAGAGGATGGATACGCTTCATTTGAAAAAAACGAAAAATTCAAGGAAAATTCAAGATCATGAAATAATTTTTGGATTTGAGTATTTTGTTAGCCTAGAGCTTAAACTAAAGTGTGGGTTTTCTACGAGTAGAGACTTCGCACCTATTGTTTGGTTGCAACAACATAAACGTAATTTTATTGGATTGGGAAAAGAGGAATGGATTCAATTATTAACGTTTAAGGAGTACATCCAAATGAAACTTGAGCACTTTGACTTCTTAATGCCAGATACAATAATTGAACATCCAATGCTTGACACTGTTAAGTGTCATTTTAAAATTCGAAAATCGGATAAACAACGAATATTAATTCTTAATCAGTATGGTAATAGAGTTGAATTTGATTGCGACTCATGGAGAACGCTTGTAAGATTAGGAATTTTTCTAACAACATTTTTGTGCTGGAACACATTATTGAAAAATCAAATTAGGAATATATATTATAATTACGTTATTCCAAAGTGTTCAGAGATGCGTAAAAATAGTATACAACTTTCAGATTTAGAAACAACTTATGATTATGAGTCAGAAATTGATCTTACTCGTCTACTGTTTGAAATATCAAAAAAGATGGGTAAAGAAATAAAAAGAGATGTCAATACTTTTAGAACACAATTTCACCACAATGTGACATTGAATAAAAAATGAAATGTTTCAAGGAAAGAGAAAATAATCATTTAAGTCAGTCTTAAATAAACGTCTGCCGAGTATACTACAAAATGGAGCTGACTTCTAACTTTGGATTTAAATCAATTGTTAAGAAAATCGATGATTTTTTAAATGAGTTTGAAGAAATGATTTTTCCCGAACATCATGAATTGCTTGAAGAATATCGAGAATTTTTCTTGGCATACGAAAACTGCCATCTAGTTACATCCAAATATGGCGAACATCTTTCAGCGTGCAGCTGGTCATCCGATCTAGCTACAGAGGGAGTTGATACATGTGGCTGTTTTCACTACAGTATGCGTCTGACAAGACTAGTACGTCTAATTGCAAAATATAAAAATTTAGATAAAAGATTAAACAAAAAACATTTAAGTCAATAAAAACCAACTGTTTGAATACTAAATTTAAAAATATCTATGTAACATCTTATATACTTATATACATGAATTTATGTTTTAATAAAAAATAAACTCTATAATTTAATCCAAAAAGTACCTCTTTTATTCATTTTGAGATCAATGCAGGATATAAGATTTTCCTAGCACTTGATCAATAATCAAACAGATATATTTATATATATATAAAAACACATAGGTTAGAAACGTACACAACAAAAAAGTTGAGTGTGCGTAAGAAAGGGATGGTGCTAAAAATTTATACGCAAAGCCTATGTGATTGGTTGAAGGAGTCAATCAATAAACATTCTGCGTTTCATAGACGCTAGTGTATAAAATCGTATAAGGGGACGTGGCTTATTAAATAAGTACAAGAAGGATCACTTTCACCTCTAAATCTTTCTCCCTCTAGCAAATTCTCTCTCCATTACTTTCTCCCTCTATCCTTTTCCTCCTCTTACACCTTCACCTTCTAACATCTTCAACTTCACATAAGCCGCATGAATGTTGTTCTTGTTGTTGCTCTTGACAAAAACAATGCATCGTGTGGCTTGCAGAATTGCAGGAGTCAAAACAATGCACGTACAAATAGGTGCACACTTGACTCTAATAAAAAACTAGTTACATAGCCAAAACTGGTCGTATGAACACTGATTTTCACACCCATAAAGATCAATATTTATGGCTTGCTTCTAAAACAGAATAATAATTGCCAGCAGATCCCTTGTTCGCAGATTCCTTTGAGTTAGAATCCTCATGCCCTTGATGATTTCAATCGCAGATTCCTTTGAGTTAGAATCCTCATGCCTTTGTCCTTAATACCTAGAGTAAAAAGGGCCACCTACGATGTCACGCCTTTTTGAGTTAGAAACCCCATGCCTTTGACCTATACTAAAAAGGGTCACCCAGGATCTCACGTCTTTTTGAGTTAGAATCCCCATGCCTTTGATTTGGTGTAATAAAGGATCATCATTTTTTAAATTTATTAAAAATTACAAACCATTATCTTGGTTTCAATTTCAATCATGTTAAATTCTAACTGTACGCATCTCCACACTCTCTCATGTTAATGTTAACTAGCATAAAATCGTACAGTTTAAGTCCAAGTCACAGCATGGCTTTTAGTCTACATAAGCTCACAATCCGCACAAGAAGTGCTTGTCAAGTTACACAACATATTACTGCTTGTCAATTTATACAACATATTACACATATACTACGATCTACAATAAAGACACACACTACAGCAAACCACCTCGATCGTCATTATTATTCGTCTTTTGGATCCTCCGCTACAAACACCTTTGATTTGGTGTAATAAAACTGTCAAAAGGGGTAATTAAAAAAGTCATAAATTGAGCTAGAACCCCCATTTCCCTACTACTCATAGTGTTTGAACTAGAGTCTCCAAATTTGGTAGGAAGATAGCTGGTAACGATCTCCAAAAATCTGCATGATCTGTTTTGTAGCCAAGCCCCCCTTACTACTAAGGGGAGCTAGTACCAACTTTTTTAAATAAATTTAGAGCTTGAGCAGTCCCCAAATTTGGTAGGAAGATAGCAATTGACATCAAACTAAGATCTGCGTCAAAAATTTGGATGCCACGCCCACCCATAACTTCCCCAGCCCCCCTTCCGGCCCTTTTTTCAACTTTGAGCTAGAGTCACCAAAATTGGTAGGAAGTTAGCAATTGACATTACACTAAGATGTGCATTAATACTTTGGATGCCATGCTCACCCATACCGCCCTTGTCCACCCCAGCCGCCCCAACTTTTCGTTAAAAACGTGTATCTTTCATAGTGTTTGCGTGTATCTTTCATAGTGTTTCAGCTAGAGTCTCCAAATTTGGTAGGAAGACAACTGGTAGCGACCACCAAATATATTTTGGAGCCAGGCCTACCCATACCGCCCCCAGCTCCACTTCCCCAACCCTTTACAAACTTTGAGCTATAGCAATGAGCATAAATATAGAAGAGTTTGCAATTGGTAAGAAAAACCTCGTCTCAGGCCCCCGAGCTAGGCATTGCGGTACTTTTCTATGTTCTGCCTGTGAGTGAGCGCGATAGCGGATAGCATGTGCAGCCGTTCTTGTTTCAGCACTCAGAAAAGGGTCAAAATGTGTCGTGTGCGTTGTTTACATTTCTTGCTTTGCCTGCCTGTCGAGATTTTTGCTATTTTTTGATATTTCTGTCGTTGTCTGTCTCTTTCACATGTGAACTACTGAATACACTTTCGAAATTTGTGTGCATCTTTGCTAAAATGTGTGGCATAATTCTTGGCTAGTGTCATAGAACTAAAAATATGAAAGAGTATGAATGACCAGCAGTTTTCAAACTGAAATTTGGCTGTTTGTGTACATCTATGCATATCCAAATTCAATGTGTGTGTGTGTGGCAATTGTATATCATTTATTGACTTGCCACAACTTTAATGATTTGACAATTAAGGAAACAGCTAGAGAAATTTAATAAAAATCAGTAAGGGAGGCAAAAGCGATGCTGTTGAAAGACACAGCTCGAACTTTAAAAAACAGAAGATTCTTTACGAACACCAATAATAATATTTAATGCTTTCAAATATACATTAATTTTATAGTTTAAAAAAAGTATTATTGAATAATTTAAAAATATTTTAAAAATAAAATAAATGAAATAATAGCAATGCATTTTTTAATAATTTCTCTAGCTGTTTCCTAAATTGAAAATCATTGAAGTTGTGGCAAGTCAATAAATGATATACAATTGCCACACACACACACACATTGAATTTGGATATGCATGTATGTATGTACACAAACAGCCAAATTTCTGTTTGAAAATTGCTGGTCATTCATACTCTTTCATATTTTTAGTTCTATGACACTAGCCAACAATTATGCCACACAGTTTAGCAGAGATGCACACAAATTTCGAAAGTGTATTCAGTAGTTCACATGTGAAAGAGACAGACAACGACAGAAATATCAAAAAATAGCAAAAATCTCGACAGGCAGGCAAAGCAAGAAATGTAAACAACGCACACGACACATTTTGACCCTTTTCGGTTGCCGCTGGCCCGCCGCTTGGCAGGCCGCTGAGTGCTGAAACAGAACGGCTGCACATGCTATCCGCTATCGCGCTCACGCACAGGCAGAACCCAGAAAAGTACCGCAATGCCTAGGTCCCGGGGCCTGAGACGAAATAACTGTTCTTCTTCGTGTTACCAATTGCAATGTCTTTTATACTATATAGTCTTTGGCTATAGTCACCAAATTAGGTAGGAAGATAGCTGGTGGCATCCCCATCTGCATCTGCATTTGCGGCAACTTACACCCCTACCGCATCCGTACCCCTTTGCAATCCTTTTTTTATGACTATGGACTGGGTCAAAGTGCTCCAAAATTTATCGGAGGTACACTGAACCAAAAGATTTTAAAGTACAATTTGATAAGAACCTATCAATTGCAATTTTGTGAAAATTGATAGGAAAAACTTTTGTTTGATCAGATTTACTGAACAATCGACGTTGTTATTGAATTTCGTACTTTCAATTTTTAATATCCATTATTTTCTGCGTTAAATTCTGTTAATTTGACGTGATTTCATATCTTTTTGCAATTTGTCTGCTACAATTAACATAGTTGATCTGTTTTACTGTTAAATTGATATTAAATCCTGTAACAATGTACATAGTTAGTCTGTTCTACTGTTAAATTGATATTAAATCCTGTAACAATGTACATAGTTAATCTGATCTACTGTTATATTGATATGAGCTACTGTAACTATTTACATAGTTGATCTGTTCTACTCTTATATTGATATGAGCTACTGTAACTATTTACAGAGTTGATGTGTTCTACTGTTTAATTGATATTAAATCCTGTAACTATTTACAGAGTTGATGTGTTCTACTGTTTAATTGATATGAACTACTGTAGTTTTGATAGAAATGCACGTGTTCCAGTCGTTATTTACAGTTATGTATGTTCTCATTTTTTTGGGAATAAGTGCAAATTACATATGTAAAGTGCTTGGTACAGTCATTGTCCTATTAATTGTGTTAAAGTGCAGTTGAACTTTCAAATGGCCGGGTTAGAAAATTTATTTTTGGTGCAAAACTCATTAAAAAATGTGGAAAATGTCCATGTCTTAAATGAATTTGACGAAGTGTAGTGTAGTACTCAGTGAATATTCAAAACAGAGTTAATAATTGTAAGTATTGAGGACATTTTCAGTTCTGCAATACAAATAGCAATAATGTCTAATGGCAAAAAATACTTTAGAAATAAGCTTATATAATAATATTAGATGTAAGATAATTATAATTTAAAAAATGTTTAAAAATGTTTAAAAATTTTAAAAAATAAAAAATGAATATAAAAAAAAAAAACAGAAATACAAAACAAAAAATTTTTATTATGTTTTTAAAGAAATGAATTGCCTTTCCAAATTATAGGAACCACTATCAATGCTTCAAAACAGTATTTCCTGTTGAAAATATGAGAAAACATATCAACTTATCAAAAGTAATTCCTTTCAAAACTACATTAGAACTGTATATATAGTACATTCTTCTCCTATCAAACTTACATGCGTACTTTCAATTTGGTGTTTGATATGATCCTATCATTTCTACATTCGACACTATCAATTCTACGTTACGACACATCAAACAAGAATATATAAAGTACACTCATATCAAAAATGATCGGCGAAATATTAACGTGAAAAAACGTAGAAATGTCAGTATATCTGGTGATTTTTTGGTTCAGTGTATAAAGGGTATTTTTAATTGTGCAGTTTGTGTGTCTCAGCCAAGGTATACTTAACAAGGTAGCCGAACTCGCTCTTCGTTACGCCTTAGCAATGTGAGAGGGAGAAAGGAATATCATGCTGTCGTCAACACAATGAAATGTGTGAGCGCATGCATTTGTATATACATACATATTTGTGTTTTTTTTTTCCCTGAAACCCAAAAAGAAAAAAAAAATTTGTCGGCATAATAAAAATCTCGTACAAAAGCGCAAAGCAGAACGCAAAAAAATTGTCCGCGGAGATGCGTCGCACACAACGCTCGGCTCGAGACTGAAGTCTAAGGCGTACAAAAGAGGGACACAAGCCGAGTTCGGCTACCTTGTTAAGTATACCTTGGCTGAGACCAAGCTACGACAAGCCAGCACGGTGTTGTTTTGTTTCAGTTTCCCTTTGCGTTGAGCGGCCCGTCGATTCAAGGTCAGGCGGCGGGCCAGCGGAAAGCAAAAACTTATAGACGAAGAATAAGCTGTGTGCGTTTGCCTATTCTCGAGTGGCACACGCACATACACATTGGTATTGTAAACAAAGAAGCTATAAGCAAAAACAGGGGAAGCTGAGCGTCGTTCGTTGGCTCGTATGCTTCGGTCTTGCGCAAAAGTCCAGGGCCATACAACAGGAACAATTCTGTAAACGCATCTTTACAGTAAGTTGTCTCTGATCTATGCATGCCTGCGTCGTACGTGTGAACCACGCTCTTCGTCCCAAACTCAAAGAGCCGCTTAAAACTAAGCAGAGCGCGCGCGTCGCTCTTATGATAACTAGATAATTTGATATCTCGCTCCGATCATGCTCCTTTGTTGTTGCTCATTTACGTTCACTCTCTATTTGATGTGCGCGCTTTGCATGTCAATCATTAAGTTCAATAACCCTACCTCCACCGCACACACTAAATCAAAGCTAAAGGCTAAAGTACGTGTGAGTTTAGGCTATGCAATTCACTTAACTGAAACCTCTTAGATACATATGTTTTGCTTTGATTCAGTGCGTGCGAGAAGCCAGCGATACTACGCTCTTTGTTTGACTTGCAGAGCGCGCGCATACATAAGAGAGTGAGCCGAAATCATGATACAAAAAATACTGATAACGCATTGCGCATAAAAAGCTGTTTTTCGTGACGTCACATGTGACCGGTTGGGTATGATTTTCATATTGCATATGGCTGTTGATGCTGATCAAGAATATATATACATACTTTATATGGGGTCGGAAATGCTTCTTTTTGCCTGTTACATACTTTTGCACAAAACAATTATACCCTTTTTTACCCATTTCAGGGTATAAATATAACTGTGAATGCAAAATATTTGTTGTTGCTGTTTTTGTCGATCGCTTGAGGCTTATTATAAGCCGTTGTATGCACACACGAATTTGAAACAACAAAGGAGGACTAAGAGGAATGCGATTGGCTTAAGAGCATGAAAATGTGATATTGTTCTGTAGATGAGATCAATTCACATAAATAACAGTAACTCTTTCACTCTCAGGGAATTTTACAATTTTTACCTTAGTGTGCCATTTGCGCATTGCTTCATTTCATTTCTAAAAGTGATACAAGAATGAATGGACAAAGTTATTGGGGTGCTTTGCCTGCTGTGGCCCTGCTACAGTTTTATATGCAGGCAGTGCAGCCACCGCAGCAACAGTTTCAGCTATCTTCCTTCCAAATTTGGTGACACTAGCTCAAAGTTTGTTAAAGGTGGGGGAAGGGGGGCTGGGCGAGTTATGGGTGGGTATGGCATTCAAATTATTCCTGAATTGAAGAGCCACAGCCTAAGCGAAATGAGAAGGATGAAATTTTCACACAATATTCCATGCAGGTAGTAAGTGAGTACTCTGAACCAAAAAATCACCAGATATACTGACATTTCTACGTTTTTTCACGTTAATATTTCTTCGATGTGTTGTACTATCATTTTTGATATGAGTGTGCTTTATATATTCTTGTTTGATGTGTCGTAACGTAGAATTGATAGTGTCGAATGTAGAAATGATAGGATCATATCAAACACCAAATTGAAAGTGCGCATGTAAGTTTGATAGGAGAAGAATGTACTATGTATGTAGGATTGGGAGAAGTAGGGATGGCTGGGTGCCCTTTGCTTTGCGCAACTATGACGAGCGTTGCATCGGCCAGGCCTATTTTGCATTACGCTTTCCTATCGTACATTCTCTTTCCTACAATACCATAGTTTTAAGCAGATACATAATTGAGAGTCAGTTGTCGTATAGAGCTGAGTAGAGTCAGTCGTCGTCAAACGCTGAGTTGATTGTTCAGTTGAAGTTGTTCAGCCAAGAAGTGGTTTAAAACATATTCAATATTAATTATAATTATTATAAACTTAATCTATACTTAAATGAAATCAACCCATTTAAATAAACAATTTGTATTTCCCTACAAATTTTGGGGGCTCGTCCGGGATTTGATTTCAAGAGACAAAAGTGAACCAAGCAATATTATGCGCTAACATAAAAGCAAGGTGATTAGATAAACGTTTAAATAATTTGGCAAAAAGAACAATGTTTGCGGAAAAATTGTGAAATTAAGTTCTGTGAAAAAAAAAGAGCTGCGAAAAATTTAGAAGAGACGACAACGAGTGAGACGACAGCAAGTAAGCGCAAAGCACACAGCAAGTTGGTGTTAGCGATACACATAAAAGAAGAGAAGCGACGACCCAAGGCGAAACAAGGCGCAAAACAGCATCGACGAGACGATTTTGTTTTTGTGCTGAAGCAAATTCAACATTAGACGAGTTTGATGGATCGAGAGATCGTGTAAGCGAGTGAGCGGCAAACTTGTGTCTAAAGGCGACGGGCATAAGCAAGCTGCAAAAACGTAGCGACGACAGCAGATTGTTCGAGCGGCTTTAAAGGGTGTAAAGGCGAAGCGCAACGACAGAGCAAAGAGGAGAACAAGAAGATAAAGAAGCAACGAGGGATTCTTCGGCACAAGCAAGACGAGTGCTGAAGCAACGAGGGATTTTTCGGCACAAACAAGACGAGTGCTGAAGCAACGAGGGATTTTTCGGCACAAGCAAGACGAGTGCTGAAGCAACGAGGGATTTTTCGGCACAAGCAAGACGAGTGCTGAAGCAACGAGGGATTTTTCGGCACAAACAAGACGAGTGCTGAAGCAACGAGGGATTTTTCGGCACAAACAAGACGAGTGCTGAAGCAACGAGGGATTTTTCGGCACAAGCAAGACGAGTGCTGAAGCAACGAGGGATTCTTCGGCACAAGCAAGACGAGTGCTGAAGCAACGAGGGATTCTTCGGCACAAGCGAGACGAGTGCTGAAGCAACGAGGGAGTCTTCGGCACAAGCGAGACGAATAATTTGGTTAGTGCTGAAGCAACGTGGGATTGAGAGTATCTAAAAAGTGTGACCCATAATACGACGACGATAGGAGAGGCGGCGCAACGACAAAATCGATAAGCATAAAATATTTTGCATTACTAATATTTGTTTAAGGGTTAATTACTAAATATTTTATTTACAATTTTGTGAAACATCTTGAAGCTGAACAATGGATACGAGATCTATTTTAGAGTTGACAGTTCCACTGTTAAAGTCCAAACTTACCGAATTAGGTTTAAATACGGACGGTAGGAAAAGTGTGTTGCAAGATCGACTACTTGACCATTTGGGTTTGACTGATGTTTGCGAGGATGAAGTTGGTGGCGAAGATGGTGCAAGATCAGGGAGTGCATATAGCGAGTATCAGGAAGCGTTAACTTACAATAACTCGAGATTTACATTGAGCGATGTAAAAGATAGTACTTCTTCTTTCTCCGGCTTGGAGCAAGAAAATATAACCCAGTGGTTGAGTGAGTTTGAAGATGTTGCTGCGACTGTTGGCTGGAATGAGCTGCAAAAATATATCTATGCTAAACAACTTTTAAATGGAGCAGCCAAGCTCTTTATAAGAAGTTTGTCGGGTGTAAGAGGATGGGCTAAACTTAAGGCCGAGCTGCAGCAAGAGTTTGGAAAGGATTTATGTTCAGCAGAAATTCACAAAATGCTAAGACTTAGACGAAAAACTTCAAGTGAAACATACTTAGAATTTTTGTATAGCCTGATTGAAATAGGTAAACCGATAAAAATAGAAGAAGAAAGTTTAATACTTTATTTCATAGACGGGATTCCAGACAGCAAGACTAATAAAGCAGGCTTGTATAGAGCAACAACTTTGAAAGAATTGAAGAAAGAGATTGCAACATATGAGAAAATAAGAGGCAAAGTTGCTGATAAAGAAGAACACGAGTCAAGTAAAGCCAGAGACAGAGATAGTAAAGAAAATGGGGGTAAAAAGAAGTACAGCAGCGAATCAAAGAAATGTTATAAATGTGCAGAAGAGGGACATTTCGCTAAGGATTGTAAAAAAGAGGTGTAGTGCTACAAGTGCAAAAAGAATGGGCATATATCTACTAAATGTCCAGAGAATAAGAACGGAACGGGGAAAATAGAGTCAGCAAATGTTTTAAAGCTTAAACCACCCAAAGAGGGACTTATTTATAAAGCTTTTATCGCCCTGGATACATCATTCACTGCAATGATTGATTCTGGGTGCGACTTATGCTTAATGAGGGAGGATTTATTTCTAAAATTTAAGGGCATTGAGCTTAGAAAGGAAATAAAACAGCTTAGAGGAATAGGGCAAGGCGCTTTGGCAACTGTTGGGTCATTTGACATAGACATTTTAGCAGACGATACTAAGCTAACTGTAACTTTTCATGTAGTCAAACAAGATAAGTTAGAGTACACAGCCATAATCGGGAATAACGTTTTAAAGCAAGTTGACATCTTGTTTAGTTCCAAAGGCGTGATTTTTAAAGAGAGAAAAATCGAAGGTGAAGATGTGATCTTTAAGGGCATGTGTGTGGAAGAGATTGTTGAAAAACATTTGGTTTCAAATATCATTGATTTGAACCATTTGGACAAAGACCAGAAGTTAGAGGTAGTCGAGTTGGTCAATCAATATAAATCAGTGAAGGTAGTAAAATCTCCAGTTGAAATGAAGCTTATTCTGGAAGACGACTTTCCTATATTTCAACGCCCAAGACGGACATCTTATGAGAATAGGTGCTTTATTGAGAAACAAATTGAAAAGTGGCTTGAGGAGGGTATAGTTGTTCCGAGTTGTTCCGAATACGCATCACCAGTGGTGTTAGTGACGAAGAAGGACGGTTCGAAACGTTTCTGTTGTGATTACAGGAAACTTAATTTGAAAATAAAGAGGAACAATTTTCCGATGGCATTGATAGACGATGTATTGGATCGGTTGCATGGGTCAAAAGTATTTTCCACGTTGGACCTGGCCAACGGATTTTTTCACGTACCGATAGAAAAAGGGTCAAGAAAATTTACGTCATTCGTAACGCATAACGGACAGTTTGAGTTCACCCACGTTCCGTTCGGTATCAGTAACTCGCCAGCAGTGTTTTGTCGTTACGTTGCGGCTGTACTTAGAGACTTGATACAGGAGAAGAAAATAGTAGTTTACAGGGACGATATTATAATCCCATCTAAAGACGCAAACACCGGCCTTGAATTTTTAAAAGAAGTTTTATCAAAAGCATCGAGCGCAGGGCTTCAGATAAAGTGGGAAAAGGCACAAATTTTAAAGGAAAAAATTCAGTTCCTTGGGTATATTATAGAAAACGGAACCATAGCGCCGACAGAAGATAAGGTTAAAGCAGTTATTAATTTTCCGACCCCAAAAACTAGAAAAGGCATTGAACGATTTCTAGGCCTAACATCTTATGTACGAAGATTCATGAAAGGATATGCTCTCACAGCAAAACCGCTAAGCGACCTGTTGAGAAAAGAAAGTGAGGCCAACAACAATAGAATTATCGAGTTAAATGACCAGTGTTTGCTAAGTTTTGAACAGTTAAAGAACTTATTAGTAACCGCTCCAGTTTTAAAATTGTACGACCCGTGTGCCGTAACCGAAATTCATACTGACGCTAGCAAATATGGTTTCGGGGGAATACTTTTTCAGAAAGATTCCGAGGATCAGTTGTTTCATCCGGTTGAATTTCTAAGCAGGAAGACCACACCGGCTGAAGAGAAGTATAGCTCATATGAGCTGGAGGCATTAGCAGTCGTAAACGCGTTAAAGAGGTGGCGCATTTACCTTTTAGGAGTACATTTTACAATAGTGACGGATTGTCAAGCATTCGCGATGACCTTAAAAAAAGATGATGTTCCACCCAGAGTAGCCAGATGGGCAATGTTTTTACAAGAATTTAATTATACAGTTCAGCACAGATTAGGAAACCAGATGCGACACGTGGATGCGCTCAGCCGTTTAAATTGTCTCCTTATCGAAGACTCGACAAAGTATCGTTTAAGAGAAGCACAATGCGACGATGAGTGGGTTAGAGCAGTTAAAAAAGTTCTGGAGAGTGCTGGGGCCTATGAGGATTACTTTCTAGTAAATGGTATTTTGTATAAAGATACAGTTAAAGAGTTGTTGGTTATACCAAAAGCTATGCAGGAAGAAATAATTGGAATTGTACATAGAGAAGGTCATTTCGGTGCTAAGAAAACTAAAGAGCTAGTTGAGAAGTCATATTATATGCCTGATATACAAGACAAGGTAGAAAAATTCGTGAAATGCTGCGTAGAGTGCTTAATAATAGATTCTAAGCGAGGCAAGAAAGAAGGCTTGTTGACACCAATCGACAAGGCCCAGGAACCTCTTGGAACTTACCACATTGATCACGTAGGACCGCTGACAGAAACGAAAAAGAAGTATAACCATATCATGGCTGTAGTAGACGGATTTACCAAATTCGTTTGGTTATATCCAACCCGATCGACAGGAACAGACGAACTTATAGACCGATTTACGAAACAAGCTGCTATTTTTGGAAATCCACGGCGTATTGTTACAGACAGGGGAGCCGCTTTCACGTCTACATTATTTAAAGAATATTGTTCGGATCAAGGTATCCAATTACTGCATATAACGACGGGAATGCCTAGGGGAAATGGACAAGTTGAACGAATTCATAAGATTGTCATTCCAATGCTAAGTAAACTATGCCACAACAATCCAGCAAATTGGTACAGTCATGTTGACAGGATTCAACAAATAATTAACAACACTCCACCGAGAACAACAAAATATTCACCTTTCAGGGTATTGACGGGAGTAGACATGCGAAAAAAAGACGATGATTTAAGGAAATTACTGGAAGAGTTACAGATTGAAGATCTTATAGATGATCGAGATTTAATGAGGAAAAAAGCTCAGGAAAATATTGAAAAAGTGCAGCAGGAGAATAGAAATTCTTTTAATCAAAAGAGAAAAGTTGAAAATAATTATAAGCTAGGAGAACTAGTAGCTATTAAGAGAACACAGTATGGAACTGGAATGAAGCTTAGACCTAAGTATTTTCGACCATACAAGGTCACAAAGAAACTAAAGCATGGACGTTATGAAGTTGAAAAAATTGGGAACCAAGAAGGGCCTAAAAATACATCAACAGCAGTCGAATTTATGAAAAAATGGAGTTCATTCGGGGCGAATGAAAAATCAGGATAGCCGATTGTAGGATTGGGAGAAGTAGGGATGGCTGGGTGCCCTTTGCTTTGCGCAACTATGACGAGCGTTGCATCGGCCAGGCCTATTTTGCATTACGCTTTCCTATCGTACATTCTCTTTCCTACAATACCATAGTTTTAAGCAGATACACAATTGAGAGTCAGTCGTCGTATAGAGCTGAGTAGAGTCAGTCGTCGTCAAACGCTGAGTTGATTGTTCAGTTGAAGTTGTTCAGCCAAGAAGTGGTTTAAAACATATTCAATATAAATTAATTAATTAATTAATTACTTTTGATAAGTTGATATGTTTTCTCATATTTTCAACAGGAAATACTGTTTTGAAGCATTGATAGTGGTTCCTGTAATTTGGAAAGGCAATTCATTTCTTTAAAAACATAATAAAAATTTTTTGTTTTGTATTTCTGTTTTTTTTTTATATTCATTTTTTATTTTTTAAACATTTTTAAACATTTTTTAAATTATAATTATCTTACATCTAATCTTCTTCTCTATATATAAAAGAGTTCGTCCGCGTTAAAATGGATAGGATATTAGCCTAAACGAAAAGAGCTAGAAGGCTGAAATTTTCACACAATTTTTTATGCAGGTATTCTGTTTGTCCTAAGAAAGGAATTTTATTTTGGACAACTCCTTCGAGTACCTCCCATACATTTTGGAGCACTTTTACCCACTCCAAAAACAAAACAAATTACCCATTCCACTACTGCCGCCTGTTTGTCGCACAAGCTGAGAGTTTGATCGCGAGCGAGAATACAAAAACAAAACAAATGCGCAGTGACGCCTTCGCGTCGCACAAGCAAAGTCATAAAAAAAGGTTCATACACTCGCAAAAAAGAAACGGATTTCCGCTTCTTAATGAATAAGTGCATTCACATATAAGTGAACAATGCGCTTGAAAATAATTTTCAATATTTTATGTACATGAATCTTTTCGCACAGTGCACATTGTTTTTTTTTTCAAATTTGTGTGCCTTTGACAATTGATTTACGACCCAAGTAGCGTTTGTTGTTGTTGTAAGTGTTGTTGTTGGGCCCTCACTGCTACTTTTGTTGGTGTCATTGATTTAAAAAAACAACAACAACAACAAAACATAACTTGGTCCGTGTAGAAAAATTTTGCACACCAAAATACATATGTATGTTGTGGGGGTGGATTGCCTACTTGCTGCTAATATAACTTAGACTAAACGTAACACACTTAATTAATAATATACAATTTCGAACAAGTAAAATTGGTTCGTACACTTGAAAAAAAGAAACGGATTTCCGCTTCTTAATGAATAAGTGCATTCACATATAAGTGAACAATGCGCTTGAAAATAATTTTCAATATTTTATGTACATGAATCTTTTCGCACAGTGCACATTGTTTTTTTTTCAAATTTGTGTGCCTTTGACAATTGATTTACGACGCGAGTAGCGTTTGTTGTTGTTGTTAGTGTTGTTGTTGGGCCCGCACTGCTACATTTTGTTGGTGTCGTTGATTAAAAAAAAAACAACAACAACAAAACATAACTTGGTCCGTGTAGAAAAATTTTGCACACCAAAATACATATGTTGTGGGGGTGGATTTGCCTACTTGCTGCTAATATAACTTAGACAAAACGTATAACTTACATTAAGTACCTAGCTAGGTTTATTCCAGACTTGTCATCTAGAACTGCAAAACTCAGGAACCTTACTAGACTTGATACCCCGTTTGAGTGGAATATTGAACATCAAAACGAACTTAATGATTTGCTTAAAACTATAACGAGCAATCCAGTTCTAGCAGTGTATGAAAATAACAAGCCGGTTGTTATTCAAACTGATGCGTCGAAAGATGGTCTTGGCTGCGTTCTCTCTCAGGACGGGCATCCAGTTTTTTTTGCTTCACGCACACTGACAAAAGTGAACAAAAATGGGCACAAATCGAAAAAGAGCTTCTGGCAATCGTTTTCGCATGTGAAAGGTTCCATTATTATGTCTATGGACAAGAATTTTTGGTAGAAAGCGACCACAAGCCCCTAGAAGTCTTAGTCCAACGAGACATTGACTCCGTGACAATGAGATTGCAGCGTATGCTTCTATACTTACTAAAGTACCCAAAGATGTCCGTAAAATATACGCCGGGAAGGGAAATGCTGGTAGCAGATTGTCTGTCACGAGCCCAGCTACCCGAAGAAGTTGAAATTTCAGAATTAGCAAATGTCATTCATATAGTAACTCGTGCAGACTGTCTTTCAGAAGCAAACTAAAAATGCTATAGACAGATTTTGGAAGATGAAGATTTGAAAATGGTTTCCGATTTTGTTGAAAAAGGATGGCCATCATTTCATAAAGTAAACAAATTTTGCCAGCAATTTTATAAATTTAAGTCTGAATTACACTTTGAACATGGGCTTCTGTTTCGCTCATGCAGACTAATAATTCCAGCTAAGCTGCAAAGCCAAATTTTGAGACAAGTGCACGAATCTCACCTAGGTATCGAAAAAACGCTAGCCCGAGCACGTAAACTCTACTATTGGCCTAACATGACCGAACAGATTAAGGAATTGGTGTGTGCTTGTGAAATATGTGAAAAATTTCGGAGAAACAACCAAAAGGAACCGTTGGTAGAAGACGAAACACCGGAATATCCTTTTCATATGGCAGGAATGGATATTTTTGAACATGGTGGAAAAAATTTTCTTTAAATTTTTGACGCGTACTCCAATTTTCTAAATGTTAGCCAGCTTAAAGGAAAAGCAGTATCGGATGTCATTGAAGAACTTAGAAAATCTTTTTATAGCTACGGCTACCCATCAAAACTAAAATGTGACAACAACCCATTCAACTCACTCATGTTTAGAACCTTTGCTGATGAATGTAACATAGTGCTACAGTTTTCAAGTCCAAGATACCCTCAGAGCAATGGATTAGCAGAAAAGGGAGTGGCGATTGCAAAGAACATTTTAAAACGTTGTCCGGAACTCAGTAATTATCAGTATAGAATCCTCGAATACAATTCCACCCCGGTAGCAAGTTTAAACCTTGCTCCATGTGAGTTGTTCTTTGGTAGAATGTGTAAGACAAAAATGCCAATAAAGAAATCTTTACTGTATCGAAATTTGATTGATGAAGAAACAATTATGAAAAGGTTCATTGATAAGAAGTCCAAACAAAAATTATACTATAACATGCACTCAAAAAATTTACGTCCAATTAACATCGGCGATAAAATCCAATTTAAGAAAAAATCCAACAAATGGGCATATGGTGTCGTTAAAGAAAGAGTAAATGAAAGATTTTATATTATAAAGGATGATCACAATAACTACTTTAGGAGAAATAGAAGACTCATGAATAAATCTGAAAGTAATAATAGTGACAATAAAGACTGTTACTATGATAATACTTTTGTAAACAATGAAAATGTAAACATAGAACAATCTGAAAATGTAAACATAGAGCAATCCGAAAATGTAATTATTGAACAATCTGAAAATGTAAACATAGAACAATCCAAAAATGTAATTATAGAACAATCCGAAGATATAAATATAGAAAAATCCGAAAATGTAAACGCACAACAAACCGAAAATGTAAATATGGAACATATCGAAAATGTAACAATTGAAAATGAAACTGTAAACGAAATTAACCATGACGTATCGGTGGACTATGAAACCGCTAGCAGCTTCAGCTCGGAAGAAGAGTTCGAGCAAATAAAAGTGTCAAGATCTGGAAGATCAATTAAAGCTCCTAACAGGTTTGGATGGAGCTAATTTAAAAATAAAGAAAGCGTGTAATAATATTCAATACATCGCATATCGATTAAACCTAGATTAAGACATTCACCTTATGTTGTTATATATATTGATAGTTGTAAGAACGATACCTAAGCATGTCCACTTTGATATTGGCTGCTCTTGTGATCAGATCGTCTGATGTGAGATTTAAAACAATAAAGTTTAATCGTTTGTAATCCTTACAAACCAGCCTTTTTATAAAATCGGTCCTTTTCAGGACCACAAAACATTTTTATCAAAGAGATTTTGGGTTTTCATAAATATAATAATCAAAAGTTAGATCTTTTGCAAATGCCAATAACCAAATTATTAGAAGCTATAAAATGATAAAATCAATTCTAAAAAATTTGTTATATATTAGTATATAAATTTCTATATTTAAGCTACACGCCTGTGTTGGCTTTCGTATAGTTTTACCATAAAAATGTACTTTATTCATATTGCTTGAAGCTTACATTTCATTCAGTAAATGTGGTCTGGACATTAATGATACAATGTTCAGTTAAAAATTTAAATATATTGTTTATTTTTCAGGAAAAAACCTACAAGATAATATATTAAAATATTAATAATACTGTACTATTGTACTTTTATATGTTGCTCGCTTGCTGCGAATCTTATGGATATCCGAAAGTTGCATTTAAATTTTGTACGAAGGGCACAATTAAACTGTTATAATTTAATGTTATGGTGTACATTTTATATCAAACAGTTCTTGATTATTTTGTTATATTGTTCTATATTCAAAATATATATTTATTATTTAATACCAATGTTTATATCTCCGAGACTTTTTTCTCTTGTTGCGTGCACTCATGCCCGACTAGTTTGTCTTCACCAGCTAATGGTCAAACAAAAGTCATAATTAAAAATCGAATTTTTCACTTATGTCCTTCTTAATTAATGTGTTTCAATAAGATATATAGTTCAAATATTATAATTATAATTTCAATTTTTTAATGTTGCTTATATTAATATTAAAAAACAATGTTTTATAGTGTTTCCGCAACTCCTCGTAACCAGTTCGGAATCTTTATCTCGAAAAAATCAGGCCAGTGCTGCTGGTTCGACCGAGTCGGAATTCAATCAATTTAATAATCTTATTAGATATGGCAATCTCTTCCTCTTTCTATATCGATATTTACATCTTACATACATGTTCTATAGCAATAAGCTTCTGTGGGTATGCACTGTACGTACTTGCAATACAATTCAATGTCTTAATGCTACAATACAATATCTTAATGCTACAAATTCATTTTACTTATCAAAACTCTTAATTAGCTCCCGGCCATGAGCCCTTTGCGCTAATTTGGCGTAAACATACTCCCGGCCTTGGAAGCTCCTTCCAAGAATTCTACTCTGTGTCTTCAATAGGTAACGGGCAGATCTTGTGTATGTTGCGCTTGTAGAATCCTGATTTGGTTTGGATGGTGACTACACGCACCACTCCATCAGCTCCAGGATGAACTTGATGTACACGACCCAGAGCCCATTGTCCTGGGGGTATGTTGTCTTCTCCAATTAAGACCAAAATGCCTGGTTGAATGTTGTTGCATACAGAAGACCACTTGCTTCGCTCCTGCAACAACGTCAAATACTCCAGCGACCAGCGTCTCCAAAATGCATGGTGTACTGCGACGATTCTTTTCCATCGATTAGTAGCAGACAACTTCAAAATGTTCTCATCAAATGGCTCAGGCATGCAGTTCAGTGGTCGCCCAATTAAGAAATGACCCGGAGTCAAGGCCTCTAAGTCATTACTGTCCGACGAGAGTGGGTGCAGCGGCCGTGAGTTCATCACTGCCTCTGCTTGTGCTAGCGCTGTGACCAGTTCTTCGTAGTTAAGCGCTGTGCTATTGAAACTTCGCACCAACAATTGCTTCGCTACTTTCACCGCGCTCTCCCACAGTCCTCCAAAATGCGGCGATCGGGGTGGAATAAAATGGAAATTGACACCTAGATGGCTGCACTGATCCACAATTTGGTGCTTGCCACTGTCATTCCATATCAAATCCGCTATCGCCTTCAGCTCCCGTGAAGCACCAACAAAATTAGTGGCATTGTCACAAAACAGCTCTGCGCTGATCCCACGACGAGCAAAAAATCGTTTGAGTGCGGCTATAAATGCGTTTGTGCTCAGGTCTGACACAAGCTCTAGATGACAAGCCTTGGTCAAAAAGCACACAAAAACGCATAAGTAAACCTTGATAGGCCGGCGTCCTCTTTGGTTGAAGTGCATCCATAGCGGTCCAGCGTAGTCGAGTCCGGTACGTTCAAAGGGCTTCACTCCTTGCTGCACTCGGCCTGCTGGTAAGGAACCCATAATTTGCGTAGCTAATATTGGACGTTGTCGAAAGCATGCAATGCAACTCCTTACCGTACTGCGAGCTAGTTTTCTAGCATTGATGACCCAAAAACGCTGTCGCACAAAGGCACATAATGCATGTGCTCCGACATGCATGTTGCTTCGATGCGTATATTCGAACAATGATTTTACAACAATATGATTATTTGGCAAAAGCATGGGGTGTTTGGTGTCAAATGGTACATTCGCCCTAGACAGTCTGCCACCTACACGAATTATTTCCATTCCCTCAGACTTGTCTAGGAACGGATTGAGTGCTTGAATTTTTGAAGAAGTTATTATTTTTCCACTGCGTAATTTTTCGATCTCCACGTAAAAACTTAACGCTTGTAAATTGAATACTACATAATTCAGGCCACCTTTTAATTCGAGTGCCGTTAGCTCTTTAGCTCTAGTCGAATCAATCTTTTGTGCAACTTGACGCCAACGATAAACATAACCAAATACTCTCGTTAGTTTTAAAAAATCTTTAGCATATTTGCTACCTCCTATTATATCATCTACTATAATCTTTGGACAGGCTAGCAGGCTAAATTTGTTGTTTCGCTGTTCGGGGAGCCCCTCTGAACCTTGCCATTCCACAAGTGTCCACTGCTCATCCGGTAACTGCAAGAAATCTGGCCCTTGCCACCACAACGACGAAGCCTTTAGCTGACTTGTGTACAGCCCTCGAGAAACGATATCTGCCGGATTTTGCTTCGATTCTATTTTGTACCACTCCTGTGCGTTCGACAGCTCTTGAATTATAGCTACTCTGTTGGCCACAAAGGTTGTCCAACGACTAGCATGCGATGCGATCCAACTCAAAACAATTGTCGAATCTGTAAAGTAACCGACCTTAGAAAACGATTCGGGTGCACACTTTTTGATTTTTGCCATAAGCTGCGCTAACAGTCTAGCGCCTTCTAATTCTAATCTGGGTAGCGATACTACTCGAACAGGTGCAACTTTCGATTTGGCTGCTAACAAGTTTGCTGAAATGCCTCCATGCTTATCAATGACGCGAACATATACCACCGCTCCGTAAGCTCTACAAGAAGCATCTGAAAACCCGTACAACTCCATTCTGTCTGCCGCTGCATGGACTGGAACTACAGCTCGAGGCAACGAACACTCATGAACAAGTTCCAATTCGCTTCTGTAATTCCGCCATTGTAGCGCATAGCTTGGCGGCAACTCCTCATCCCATTGCTGCTTAAGCAGCCACAGTTCTTGCATGAAAATCTTTCCTAAAATCAGAAGCGGGCTTAGAAATCCTATTGGATCAAACAACTGTGCTAACTCTGATAACACGATACGCTTCGTAATGCTGTCCGAATTACCTGCGACATACGAAAACTGAAACTTATCAACCCTCGAAGCCCAATATATTCCAAGCGTCTTTGCTGTATCTGTTACTTGTAGCTCTAACGGTTCTACTGCGTCTGCACGATCTCCATCACAATAGCAGTTAGAACGCCACTTATGAAGCTCGAATCGCCCTAACTTTAACAACTCGGTAACCTCATTTTTTAATTCATTTAGCTGCTCGTAAGAGCTCGCTCCAGCTAGCATATCATCCATATAGAAGTTTTGCCTCACTGCTTCACTAGCTAATGGAAACGATTCCCCAAACTGATCCGCTAAATAGTAAAGGCATCTAACTGCTAAGAAAGGTGCTGAATTGGTTCCATAGGTAACCGTTTTAAGGCGTAGTACCTGAATTGGGTCAGTACCACAATTACGCCATAAAATGCACAAATAATTACAGTCGCTTGGCTCAACTAATATTTGCCTGTACATCTTAGAAATGTCAGCAGTCAATGCGAATCGATAAAACCGGAATCGAGTAAGTGTCTCGAACAAATCTGGTTGCAATGTTGGTCCTACCAGCATTGTATCGTTTAAAGCAAGCCCATTGCTTGTTTTACACGATGCATCAAATACGACTCGCAACTTAGTCGTCAAACTTTCTGGGCGAATCACTGGATGGTGGGGCATGACATATTTCACCTCGTGTAACTTATCAGCCGCTACCTCCTCTAAATGATCTAATTCTCTGTACTCATCGATAAACTCTGCGTAAGCTTTCTTGAGCTCCGGATGCTTATTGAGCTTTCGTTCTAAGTTCAAAAACCTAGTCAAAGCGATATTGTAAGAATCCCCTAGCGGCTTCTGTGGCTGTGCAAAAGGCAAGCGAACTACTATACGATTATCGTTTGTCCGTTTTACTGTAGCCACGAACATGTCTTCACATAGCCTTTCAGATTCTGTTAATACTTTTCCGGGTCGCGACACCTCCTCGCATTGCCAGAACTGTTGCACCAAATTTTGCAACTGATCAGCCTCCTGTTGCCTTGGACCATCAAGTTTATTAACAATCAACGCTACATTCTCGTCAGGAATACACTCGCCTACCACTATCCAACCTAACAACGATCTCTGCAGTACTGGCTTATTTACTCCCATTTTAATCTGACCAGCTACTATAAGCTGAAAGAACAAATTAACTCCAAGTAGCATATTTATTTCTTCTGCCGAATCAAATGAAGGATCTGCAAGTTTTACCTTCTTTGGAACTAGTGACCTTATGACTCCTGTCGCTGTGGGATGATACCGTGTAATTTCTGGCAAAACACTAAACTTGCCTGCTGCAGCAAAGTTTGTCACTCTGGATTTGAACGTTGTTTCAATCTCCCCGACAACCTCGGACTTTAAGTTCCCAATACCAGTTAGTGAATACTGCACTTCGCTGACTTGAAGGTTCAGCTGCGACGCAAATTTGGCTGTCACAAAATTAATTTGACTACCTGAATCTAAAACACATCTGCACTTATAAAATCTACTATCTGCACCTTTAACTAATACAATGGCAGTAGCTAAGAAACTGGTTCCTCTATTTGTAAGGAGAGAACTTTGCAACGATGCCTGGCCATTGCCCAGATCCTTCGTTGCATTTCCCTTGATTGATTCTCTATGTAACAAGTTATGATGTGGCTTATTGCAGATTGTGCACGATTGCGCCGTACATTCTTTGGTCTGATGCCGCTTGCTAAATTTCAAAATATCTTTGCAGAGGTGTCAGAGCAGCAAATTTCTGACACACCTTTATACTATGCGAACCTGAGCAGCAGTAGCATAAAGTTCCATTTGAATCTACTGCGGCCGTCAAACTTGCTCTCTTTCCGCTGTTGCTAGTCTTAACCATACCTGGTTTTCTAACTTCTCGACCCGCTAGATTAATGCCTCTGTTGACTATAAACCGCGAAAGCAAATTCCATGATGGCAATTGAGAACAATCGAATTCGTTCTCCCATTTTTCCAGGGAGTCTTCATCTAACTTATTTTGGACTAAGTGGAACAAAAGCGCGTCTAAGATTTCACTCTCACTACCCAATGAGCGTAGAGCCTCCAACTGAGAGTTAACAGCATCAACTAATCCTCTTAATGAATCCGAATTTGCGTGTTTTAGCTTATTTATGCTAAAAAGCTCATGCACATGGGCTTGAACAATTATGGACTTATTCTCAAATCGATTCTTAAGCAGCTGCAATGCCCTTCTATAGTTATCTGCAGAAAGTTCCAAACACTCAATCGTACGCAAGGGAATTGGGCCTAAACACGACCTTAAGTGGATAAATTTCGACAGTTCGTCAACTTCACAATCTGATTCTATCAACGTTTGGAAAGTGTTGAACCAACTTGTCCACTCTGTAACCTTTCCAGTAAATTCGGGCAATTTCAATTTAGGTAACTTCGAAGCACGTGAATTTGCCGGCGAAACGGACAGCGTAGAATTCGCAGACGGACTTGCACCAAATGCCGCTTGACGCCCCCTTTGGGCTAACTGTGCCAGAATTTTAGACTTTATTTCACAATACAAATTCTCCATTTCTTGTCTAGTCCCAAATTCACTAACATCGTCACTATCATTTTCTATTTGTTGTTGAATGCTGCATAATTGCGTAAACACTGATTCGACCAGACTCAAGCGCGCTTCTAACTCTGATGAAACCATAGATGTACATTTCTCCGATATATACGCCTTGTTTCGAGTTAATGAAGCCATCAAACTTTCTCGCGAAGCACTAAAGTCCGCATCTTTATTTTTCTTTGGAGCCATTTTGCTCGCACTATTATTAAACAATGTTAATACAACCGATTATAGCTATTTGAGCTAGTTGCTACAATGCTCACACCCTCGAATAAGCTACCGAAATTAAATCAGTTTAACAATGCACTCAACGTTGTGCCAAAAATTAAAAGTCACTCAAAGCGATTTTGCTCTAAAAAGCAACGAACTCAAACAATGCACTCAAACGTAGTACCCAAATTGCTAAATCACTCAACCAACGAATTGACGTGAATAAATAACTGACTCCAACAATACCCTCAACGTAGGGCTCAAAATTGCTAAATCACTCAACAAACGAACATATGAGGATAAGCAATGCAAAACATAACGGCTTAATATGTCTGTATGTATTTTCTTGAATAGTGCCAAATACGCGAGAGCACAGCTGCAGCTTCTTTTTTACTCTGTTCTTTTACTTATTTTCTGCTGCTGCGCTTGCACATGCTATTTCAAGATCAGTTCAAGGTTATGAACTCTATGCACTTGCCGAAATACGTACATACATATGTAGGTGCATATGTATGTGAGAGTGTGTTTTGTCTTTTCTATTTTCTCAAGTTCCAATTGAACTAAGTACACTCACACATTTGCATATACTCTAACCTCAATTATCTCGCGTTAGCCGTACACTATTTAACACTTTTCACCAAAAACGCCAGCTTTATATGCCAATATTTAATTAATTTGAGTTTAATTACCATCGACTTGCAACATACATATATCTGTGCAGCTATTTTGGCTACACCAAGCTATATACCACTCACAGTCCGATTACAGAGCCGACACTGCCGCTTCCAATGCGCTAGCAGCTCCAAGCCTCCGTAGGTAATATGCACTCCAAAACGAATTAAGCTCCAACGATGAGCTTCAAATGGGACGTGAACTTTTTCCAAGAAGTCCCTGCTCGGGCGCCAAATGTTTCCGCAACTCCTCGTAACCAGTTCGGAATCTTTATCTCGAAAAAATCAGGCCAGTGCTGCTGGTTCGACCGAGTCGGAATTCAATCAATTTAATAATCTTTCATTAGATATGGCAATCTCTTCCTCTTTCTATATCGATATTTACATCTTACATACATGTTCTATAGCAATAAGCTTCTGTGGGTATGCACTGTACGTACTTGCAATACAATTCAATGTCTTAATGCTACAATACAATATCTTAATGCTACAAATTCATTTTACTTATCAAAACTCTTAATTAGCTCCCGGCCATGAGCCCTTTGCGCTAATTTGGCGTAAACATATAGAAACAGTTGCTACCTGATGGTACAAAGTTAAACTATAGGCGACTGGCAAGCCTTTGAAACTTATCAGAGCAAAACCAAACCAATTATAATTGAATAACAAAATATATTTAGACACAGTTTGATTAATTTGTAAAAATAAACAAATGGAAACAATAAATTAACAACAAGATGAAGGCAAACTTTCGCTTAACAATCGTTCAATGGCGCAAACATTCTCGTTCGGCTCTCCTCCTCGATTTTCACTTAATCGAGTGACCAAATTGCGTTGTGAATTCGAGTAAATTTTGATTTTAAAAGTGCCAATCGTTGTGAAAGTGAAGTGAAAAATGTCTGATTCAGCAGTTGCAACATCCGCGTCTCCTGTAGCTGCCGCAACAGCCGCAGCCGCAGCGGCAGCCGAGAAGAAGGTGGCCACCAAAAAGGCAGTATCAGTTTAAGCATCGAAGGCAAAGAAGATATCTGCTCCACCATCACACCCGCCAACTCAACAAATGGTAGATGCATCGATTAAAAACTTGAAGGAGCGCGGTGTCTCATCACTTTTGGCTATCAAGAAATATATCACTGCCACATACAAGTGTGATGCCCAGAAACTTGCCCCGTTTATTAAAAAGTACTTGAAGACTGCAGTTGTAAGTGGAAAACTGTTACTTTATATGGGTCGGAGATGCTACTTTTTGCCTGTTACATACTTTTGCACAAAACAATTATACCCTTTTTTACCCATTTCAGGGTATAAATATAACTGTGAATGCAAAAGATTTGTTTTTGCTGTTTTTGTCGATCGCTTCATTCTTATTATAAGCCGTTGTATGCACACACGAATTTGAAACAACAAAGAAGAACTAGAGGAATGCGATTGGCTTAAGAGCATGAAAATGTGATATTGTTCTGTAGATGAGATCAATTCACATAAATAACAGTAACTCTTTCACTCTAAGGGAATTTTACAATTTTTACTTTAGTGTGCCATTTGCGCATTGCTTCATTTCATTTCTAAAAGTGATACAAGAAAGAACGGACAAAACTATAGGGGTGCTTTGCCTGCTGTGGCCCTGCCACAGTTTTATATGCAGCCGCTGCAGCCACAGCAGCAACAGTTTAAGGTATCTTCCTTCCAAATTTGGTGACACTACTTAGCTCAAAGTTTGTTAAAGGTGTGGGAAGGGGGGCTGGGCGAGTTATGGGTGGGTATGGCATCCAAATTATTCCTGCAGATCTTCTTGGGATGTCAATTGCTATCTTTCAACCAAATTTGGTGACTCTAGCTCAAAGTTTGTAAAAGGTTGGGGAAGGGTGCTGTGGGCGTTATGGGTGGTTACAAAATATAATATCTTTGGGTGTCGCTACCAGTTATCTTTCTACCAAATTTGGAGACTCTAGCTGAAACACTATGAAAGATACACGCATTTCCGTTTTTAACGAAGCGTTGGGGCGGCTGGGGTTGGCTAGGGCGGTGGGGAGGGCGTTGCATCCCAAGTTTTGATGCAGTTGGGGATTGTCATCACCTATCTTGGCGCAAAATTTTGTGGCTGTAGCTCAAAAACTGAAGAATATAAAGTCATTTCTGATTTGAAACTGCGGTGGGGCTGGGGGCGGAATGGGTGGGCGTTTTTTGGGGATCGTCATCATTTATCTTGGCGCAAAATTTGGTGGATCGAGCTTAAAAACTGAGGTAGTTATAGGTGTTTCTGATTTAAAACTGCGGGGGGGGCTGGGGGCGGAATCGATAGGCGTGGCACCAAAATTTTTGATGCAATTTTTTCATTGATGCCACTAGCTATCTTCCTATTAAATTTGGTAACTATAACTGTAAGGGTGTGCGGAATAGGTGGATTTATCGATTTTGAGTTATCGAATTTATTGATTTGCCAGCCCCCAAGTTATCGTAGAACCCCAATCTTGACATTTAATCAGTCTATGCTATAGATAAAGATATTTGCAAAGTTTCAAGTCTCTAGCTCTTCGGGTGTGAAAAAAAATTGCGCACATACGGACGGACGGACAGACACCATGACGGACATTGCACAAACCCAATATACTTTTTATCTTCGGTATCGAGTATAACTATCCGCGCAGCGAAGTATATATTTGTAAATATTAGCTGCGTCGGTATCGGTTTGAGAGTACAGTTCCGAGCAAAATTGTTTGTGTGGAAAAAATTAAATTGACTGGAATTGACGACGAAACTATATCTATAGGCTCTAAAGTTTTAGCCTTTTTACGTGGATCGGAGTGCACATGAATCCCAATTTTAAATAGTGTTGATGCCAGATTTATGTGTGGCCGGCATCTAACCGACCCAGAACCATGAATCATAAATTCTTTGATGCTCATGATTCTTAATCTAAGAATTTTTAGAATTTAAATATTATAATAATGAGACGCGGTTTTTCTTTATGCAAATTCGCTTTAATGCGGTGACTTCAAGAGCTTGACGACAATTAAAAATGCTTAGCCTAACAATGGTGTGCGAAAGCCACAAGCGGCCGCACTTCAGTGAATTCGCCGTCGGCAATTGCCGATCGGCTTGTAAACCGACTACAATTAAGAGAATAATATACTAATACTTATGCTTATTGCTACAACTAAGAGTACATACTTCAATTTCTCTTAACTAACTTACAACTAACAATGCAATATAATAAGAGTGACAATTCTGCTTTAACATTCCGGCCCCGTTGATGAGCTCCGGTCTTCAACACTCCTCGATAGGCAGCGGTGCCAGTTTGTGCACCGGTCGTTTAATAACGCCGGCCGGCGTTCTGACCTCGGCCACCCGCACCTTGCCATCCTCTCCCACGATTGCGCGTGTCACGCGCCCGGTGATCCACCGTTGCGGGGGGGTGTTGTCGTCGTGCACGAGAACGACCGCCCCTTCGACCAGATTGGCCTCGCCTTTGCTCCACTGGGCGCGCTGCTGCAGGCTGAGCAGGTAGTCTTTGGACCACTTGCGCCAGAAGCTCAGTTTGAGCCCCCACAACTGTCGCCACCGCTTCAAGTATGCGGGTACGCGCTTGTTGTTGGGCTCCTCGGGCGTGGATCCGATGGGCAGCCCCAGCAAAGGCTGGCCGATGAGCAAGTGCCCCGGAGTTATTGGCTCCCCGTCGTTGGGATCGCTGGTGTCTGCCACGAGTGGCCTGGAGTTGAGCAACGCTTCGACCTCCACCAGATGCGTGCACAACTCGTCCGGCGTCAGCTTGGCGTCGCCTGCCCCTCGAACCAGCCTGTGTTTGGCAGCCTTTACTGCTGCTTCCCACAGCCCGCCAAAGTGTGGTGCCCTCGGAGGGATAAACTTCCACTGCACAGCTCGCTCCGCTGCGTACTCCTGCAGCTTTCCCTTGCTCCGGTGAAACGCTGCTTGCAACTCCATCAGCACGTTGCTCGCTCCGACAAAATTTGTCGCGTTGTCGCTGTACATCGTCTCCGGCAGCCCTCGTCTCCCAATGAACCTTTTAAAAACATTTAAAAAAGCATCAGTGGACAGATCTGTAACCAGTTCCAAGTGGACTGCCTTTGAGGCGAAACAAACAAAAACGGCAACGTACATTTTAACTGGTGGTCTACCTCTAATCCTGTAGCTTACATAAAAAGGCCCACAGAAATCTACGCCAGATACCTTAAATGGACGACCTTCACGAAGGCGATCAGCTGGCAGATTTCCCATTATTTGCCCCAATAATTTTGGCTTATAGCGAAAACAGTGTACGCAGCTTCTAACAATTGCCGTACATGCACTGCGAGCATTGACCACCCAAACTTGCTGCCTTAGCAATCCAACAAGAACCTTTGCACCAGCGTGGTAGTGCCTAATGTGCAAATACCTGATAAAAAGGCTGACGAATTCAGCACGCTTTGGTAACAACAAAGGGAATTTAGCATCATATGAGATAGGGCCATGCAGCAAACGCCCTCCTACTCGAATTAATTCAAATTTAATACCATTTTCCTCAGCTTCGTGGATGAATGGATTTAACGATTGCAGCATTGGGGCTAATACTGCCGATTTCCTTAACAATTTGAATTCACCGCTGTATGTTGTGCGTTGCACAACTGCAATCAGTTTCAAGAATCCAATTTTTCTTTCTGAAGCAGATACAACGAGGGAATCACCTCTAAGTTGCTTGAAACAAAATCGAAGCACATATGCCACTATTCGGACCAGCTTAGAGAATTTCGATTGTCGGCCAATCAGTTGCAAAATGCAATTAGATTCAGCCTCAGATACCCCTAATGCACACACAACTGCACTTTTTTTATCCTCAGAAGTTTTAACTTCTGAAGCTATCTCGAACTGATGCAGTTGAGGCCATCGATCCTTTTCTGCCTTTAAAAAACTTGGTCCATTGAACCACAAGGAACTCACAATCTCGTTAATATCGGTTCCCCTTGAAACCAAGTCTGCTGGATTAGAATCCGTTGGAACGTGACGCCACACGACTCCAGTTGACAACTCTTGAGCTTCTGCAACTCGATTCGCGACAAATGTACCCAATGTACCCGAATCACGCTCCAACCAATATAATGCAACCTGCGAATCTGACCAGAAATTCACGCTTTCTATCGTGAATTTGGTCAATATGCTCGACACTTGTTGCCAAAGTTTGGCCAGCAAAAGTGCTGCACACAACTCTAACCGGGGTATTGTTTTAACATGAAGCGGAGCTACCCTAGATTTCGCCGTGAGCAAAGAAACGCCAACATCTTTGTTGTTGACTGTTCTCACGTATATGCAACAACCATAGGCTTGACTGGAGGCGTCAGCAAAGCCGTGGATTTGAATATTTTGGTACAAAGTCAAACAAACGTACCGAGGGATCGAAATTTTGTGCAAATCTCGCAAAGTAGTGGTAAACTTATTCCATGCAGTGTGTAAACTCATAGGAATTGCCTCATCCCAATCTATCTTTAGCCTCCATAACTCTTGCAACAACATTTTTGCCTTAGTGACAATTGGACACAGTAAGCCAAGAGGGTCAAACAAACGAGAGGCTATTGACAAAATATTACGTTTTGTTGGTTTTAAGGAGGCAAAACTATCCACGTCAAGATGATATTTAAACACATCCTCTTGAGGTGCCCAACGCATTCCAAGCGTCTTTACCGAGCTTTGCTCATCAATTTTGATGCTAATTTCTCCACTGGCGTTCCTTTCACCAGATCGATTCTGGCAATTAGAAGCCCATTTGGCCAGTGGAAATCCTCCTTTGGACAACATGTCACTAACCTGGCTGCAAATGGTGTCCAATTCCTTTAAAGTATCGGCACCTGCCAGCATATCGTCGACATAAAAACAATTGCGAATCACATCCGCACCAATTGGATGAGATTGTGCGTATATATTTGCTAGTTCAAACAAACAACGTACAGCCAAAAAGGGTGCTGACGCTGTACCATATGTAACAGTATTCAACCTGTATGCCTGTATACGTTGCGATGTGCTTTCTCGCCACAAGACAAGTTGAAAGTCTCGGTCTTGCTCAGAAACATTTATCTGCCTATACATTTTTGAAATGTCGGCAGTTACGGCATATTTGTTCAACCGAAAGTTCACCAACGTTGAATACAACTCCCTCTGAATAGTTGGCCCAACCATGAGTGTTTCATTTAGTGAAACTGCTGTTGATGTTTTGCTAGAAGCATCAAAAACAACTCGAAGTTTGGTTGAGGTGCTTTCAGGTCGCAGAACGCATTGATGAGGAATGTAGTAATGCTGTTCTGGAGGAGCAGACTTCAGAATGGACATATGTCCCAAATCCAAATATTCTTTCATGAAGTCATGATACATATTTCTAAGGGTGTTATCCCTTGACAGTTTGCGCTCAAGTTGCAAAAAACGCCTTTCAGCAGTTTGAAAGGACAGGCCAAGAGCCTTGGGATCGGTCTTAAAAGGAAGATTGACTTGAAATCGACCGGACGATAACCGTTGCACGTTTTTGTTAAAGTGCAACTCACAGGCCTGCTGTTCAGCTGTTTGGCGAACAGCCTTCGACTCGATTGGACATTGGTCCAATTCCCAAAAACGATTTACTAATGAGTCGAGAGAACAAATAGAAACTTGAGCTACTGAACTATTGATATACTGTTGTCGAGGCACTTGACCAGTATATTTTCCCGCTACAATCCAGCCGAGCAATGTTTTTTGCATGATCGGCAGCTCGGAATGTAATTTTATTTGCCCAACGCACAATAATCCATAAAACAATTCCGCTCCCAATAACACATCAACCTTAGCTGGCTTGTAAAACTCGGGATCTGCCAACTTAATATTCTTTGGAATCTTCCAATTCAATATGGACAGAGCTTGTCCAGGCTGAGATGTGGATATCGTCTTTAATACCCAGCAATCAGCGGAAAATGTATGGGCATTCAAACGCGATTGAAACGATGCACAAACCTTATTTTTGCTATCAGTGGTTGCACCACCTACCATTGAAATAGCAAGGGAATTTGGCTCACGTTTAAGACGCAACCTCTGTGCCATGCTTTCAGACATCAAATTTATCTGAGAGCCACTGTCGAGCAACACTCGTGCTGGATGCAACTGTCCGAATCTATCTTTTATATTTACGACAGCAGTAGCAAGAACGACTTGATCCACATTACGCATGTGTCCAACATATGCCTCAGAAGTTGAAGCTTGAAGTGCAGCTGCCTCACCTTGTACTGGTGCATTATACCTATGAAGCAAAGAATGATGAGGCTTTGAACAAACTCGACACTTCGACGCCTTGCAGTTTGCAACTATGTGTCCCACGGTCAAACAATTTAGACACATCTTTTGAGTTTTAACGTACTCAAATCTTTGCATAACGGAAATGGCACTAAATGACGGACAAGAATATATGTTATGATCTGCAGACTTGCAATAAGTGCATGCAGACGACGACTTTTGCCCTGGGCTAGCACAGGCAAATGAAGATTTTTGCTGAGGCTTTCTCACTTCATTGCGCACCTTTGATTTGTCACGAGTTGACTCCTCTGCAGCTAAATATTGGTACCTCCTATTCAACTGCTTAGCACAATCTTCCCATGATGGCAGCTTATCATAATCCAGCTGCTCCTCAAAACGAGATTTTGTCTTATGGTCTACTTTTGACATGACCATATGAATAATAAGTGCATTTGAAATGTCTTTGTCGCCACCCAAAGACGACAGCGATGAATATATAGCAGACACTGTATCTACCATCGATCTTAAACTTGACGCAGATGGTTTTGTCATGCTTGGCAAATCGAATAACTGAGCAACTGTATCAAAAAATATCAGACATTTATTGTCATAAACTGACTTCAGACTAGTAAGGGCCTTCGGGTAATTGCAATCTGTTAACTGATACGGCTTAACAACACCCAATGCTTCATCTGACAAACATGATATTAAATGATTAAATTTTTCAACGTTTGTCAATGACACATCGTCATCCACAAGACTCTCGAAAAGACACATAAAATTCCTAAACTCCGAATGCTTCCCGCTAAATTTTGGTAAACGCATTTTCGGCAGCTGGGATCGTTGGCTCGAATTCATTGAGCAGTCATGTTGTACTTGTGTGTTTAATTGTGGTTTAATTGCATTCATAAACAACGCCTTTGTAATTACACACAAATCTTCTAACGGCCCTCTGCTATCGTTGGTTGGGTTTAAATTGTCCAACTCTGCCTGTAAATTCATAGCCTTTTCAATATATCCATCCAACATTTCTAATCGACATGCTAACTCCGTTTTGTCAGATGATATTTGTCTCGACCTAAAGGCTGTTTGCATGCGTTCAATATCAGCACTGACCTTATCAAACTTCTGTAAACATGATGCTAACTTAGCATTAGCAGTAGCAGCAGTCTTGGATACTGCTGGCTTATCGAGTGCCAGTTTATCTGCAGCAGTCTTGGATACTGCTGGTTTATCGAGTGCCAGTTTATCTGACTCAGACATAATTAAGCTGACGAAAAACTACCTTTTAAAAACACAGAAAAAAGTTCGGCAAACTTTGTGAGCTACCCTCGCACACGCACTGCAACTATGTATGTAACAAAAACGCTTGCTTACTGAACACACACACGCACTCTAAGCGAAATGTGAACAAACAAACGAAAACGGTCCAAGCGACCGAAGATAAGCAAGTCAAACGTTTTCTGCAGCCACTTTGTAGGCAACAGGTAGAATATGAGGGGTGCGGGGGGTTAACAAAAAGCAGAAGAGAGAAATTGGAGCGAGCGCACGCACAAAAACTAACAGACGATCAAGCCAAGCTTGAAATGCAAGCAAAGCGGGGATGAAAAATAAGCGGCAAAATTTGGCGCGAGCGAACGCACACACAAACCAATGTAATAAGCCAATGCAAGCACAGAGCGAAGAAAGGTTAACGAACGATCGAACAACCAGATGTTATTGCACAAACACACGAACTATATAAAATGCAATAAATAGACCACCGTTTGAAACCTTTATTCTGTTTAATTTGTATTTACTTTTTATTTTTTCGAAATTATATATGTACTGATATATGTTGCCGTTTTGTTCATTTAAAATTAAGTAATAGTTTCGTACACGAACATACGTACATATGCAAAAATATTAAATGTTCGAGAATATGCAAACACGTATGTACATATGTATATGCCGCAAAACTTTTTACTTTATTTTTGTCCACAAAATAAAATGCACAAGGTGCCAGAAATTGAGCTGAATGATACGTGTATGAACGTAGTCTTTATTCTTTTTAAATTTTTAATATTTTGGTCGACTGCAGCGACACAACAAAATTCAACTTTTTATCTCAATTTTTGGCACAAAATACCTGGCTTTCTAGCGAGTCTATAGAAAGTGATCTCCTTTGATCCTCCATGGAACTGGCGCAATTTGGCAGCGTCCAAGATGGCGAAGTCCAAAGGGCAAAAAACAGCAAAGTCCAGCGAAGCAGCAGACTCCAACGAAGTTTTTGTATTTTTAATACGCGAAAGCTTAAGCCACCACAGCGAACAAACAAACAAACTATTTTAAAAAAAAAACCGAAGTCCCTGCTCGGGCGCCAATGAAAAATCTAAGAATTTTTAGAATTTAAATATTATAATAATGAGACGCGGTTTTTCTTTATGCAAATTCGCTTTAATGCGGTGACTTCAAGAGCTTGACGACAATTAAAAATGCTTAGCCTAACAATGGTGTGCGAAAGCCACAAGCGGCCGCACTTCAGTGAATTCGCCGTCGGCAATTGCCGATCGGCTTGTAAACCGACTACAATTAAGAGAATAATATACTAATACTTATGCTTATTGCTACAACTAAGAGTACATACTTCAATTTCTCTTAACTAACTTACGACTAACAATGCAATATAATAAGAGTGACAATTCTGCTTTAACAAAAAAAAAAAAAAAAAATTTTTTTTTTTTTATTATTTTAATTATTTATTTTTTTTTTTTTTTTTTTTTTTTTTTTTATTTTAATTTAATTTTTTTTTTTTTTTTTTTTTTTTTTTTTTTTTTTTTTTTTTTTTTTTTTTTTTTTTTTTTTTTTTATTTTTTTTTTTTTTTTTTTTTTTTTTTTTTTTTTTTTTTTTTTTTTTTTTTTTTTTTTTTTTTTTTTTTTTTTTTTTTTTTTTTTTTTAAAAAAAAAAAAAAAAAATTTTCAAAAGAATAATATTTTTTTTTTTTTTTTGGGTTTTTTTTGAAAAATTCCCCCCCTTTAATTGGGGAAAAAAAAAAAAAAAGGGAAAATATTCCTCTTATTCCGGAAATTGACGAGTCAGTTGGAGCTGCATTGAAGGCTTCTTTGAATAGAGACTGCGCTGACTGGGGAGAGGTGTGTCAAAAAAGGAAATCAACTTTCCATATCCGCCAAAGGGACTTGATGGGCTTAAACACTAGCGAGTTTTTTAAATGTTGGTCGAAATTATCTAACGCCAGAGCTGCTGATCTGGTAACTATTAAAAAAAATTAGCTATTTGTACTCAAAACTTACAAAATATAATCAAATTTCAGATTAAAATCGATTTTGATCTGATGTATCTTTCAAAAGATCACTTGCTTTTTTCCAAATGGGAGCAGTTTAAAGAAAAAATGTTGAAATTTTTTGAAAATAATATCACCCACGACTACTGCAAAAAGCTTTTACTTAAGGCAAAACAGACAACAAACAATGGTAACTGTTCATGCCTAAAAGCAGGCAGTGAACAAGGAGTTGCCGTTTTCTACTATCCTATCTCTGCAATGGTCGTAAACTCCCCACACGTTGGCAACATGTAACATTAAGGCTAGTTTAAGGTATTCTCTAAACATGTATACATACTTTGAATTAACACGCGAAGGCGAATAGACGTGAAAATATACCAAGTGTTAAATTTTTCAACACCCACCATTTTTCTACAAGTGCGACAGAGTCGTACCACCGCAGCGAAATTAGACGAAACCAGCCCACCCCAAAAACATTGGTCCTTCGAGCCGGATCTGGCTAAACCATCAAATCAGCAAGCATCGTTGGATTTCTTCTTAACCCAAAAATTTTCTTAATGCGTGTTTCTCCTATATCAATACACTTATATGTTTGTACATTTATATGAATGTACATATGTATTTCGGTAATCTTTTCCATTACCACAATAATTTCCATACATCCGTATTATTATACAATATTTTAATATTTTTTATTGTGAATCCTCAATTGTCTTAAGTGGCAAAATATAATTTTTTAACAACACAAACTGCAAACTACATACATACGTACATACATATCCACAAGCATATGCCGGCACTTGAGCGCAGCTCAAGCGTACATACATACATAGCGGCCGACATATGCAAGTCATATGTTAATTAAACACGCACAGATCAATAAGAATTAAATACTTTTACAAGTTCCAAACATTACGACGCCACAAGTTGTACTTATTTGTACAAACATATATACGCACATATTATTTTAAAGGTGCCCCTCCAGCACAGCGAAAAATTCCTGGCAGGAATGTGTGAATTATTTTGAAAGCGTGTGTTATACCCCAATTCCATTAGGCTGCATCTTTCATTAACAGCGAGTCGAAGATGTAGGCGATTCCATTATAAATCCAATTGCATAGTTGCATCTTGATTTAACAGGGTCTGTTAAGTGACAGCTGACTGCTGTTTGTATTGGTATTTAATTGGAAAAAATGAGCTCGAACATAAACAACATAAGTGAAGCCAAAAAAGCAAAAATTATTGCATAATTAAGACATGGTTTTGCAAATTACTCGGGTTGTGCAGACATGTTTGGAGCTGACAAGCAGCTTTAGCATTGAGTTGGCAAACAAATCTGTTTGAATTTTGTTTGTATGTGTGTTTTTATTGCACTGGATGACAAGCTGTTTTACTCAAATTGGCACTGTTTAAACCAAGTTTCGACTACAAATTTCATAGTATCGACTATGTTAAAGTTCTGTTAAGTGCTCTGTAATGTTAACTTCTTGCATTCCCACTTGGTCGGTTTCGAACCAACTGGGAATGCAGCCAACCAACGGGGAATATTTGAATAAGATTCCCATTGTGCATATGTGAATCTAATACAAAAAGATGCAACATCTTCAAATTCCAATTACATAGTTGCATCTTGCTGTAGTGGAATTGGGGTATTACATTAATAATATACAATTTCGAACAAGTAAAATAGGTTCGTACACTTGCAAAAAAGAAACGGATTTCCGCTTCTTAATGAATAAGTGCAGTCACATATAAGTGAACAATGCGCTTGAAAATAATTTTCAATATTTTATGTACATGAATCTTTTCGCACAGTGCACATTGTTTTTTTTTTTTTTTTCAAATTTGTGTGCCTTTGACAATTGATTTACGACGCGAGTAGCTATTAGCGTCGTCCACCCGGAAGATGCGGCGGCAAATGGAACAGTCCCAGCGTCCAGCATGTGTGTGAATAAGAAATTTGCAAACTCGATAAAACATCGTGCAAATTGTTAAGTAAGCAAAAAAATCCCAGAAAATAAAAACAAAGCCAAAAAATAAAAATAAAAAAAAAGCCAAAAAGCCAGAAAAAGCCAAAAAAAAATAATAAAAAGCCAAAAATAGAAAAAAAAGCCAAAAAAGAAAAGAAAAGCCAAAAAATCCCAACAAAAAAAAGCCAAAAAGCCAGAAAAAATAAAAAAAAAAAAAAAAAATCCCAAAAAAAATAAAAAAAAACAAAAAATCCCAGAAAATAAAAAAGAAGCATATGCAGTATCTGCAGTATTCTTTATTGGTGTCCGCTTCATCGCTTATCCAAACTTTAAAATCTGGCTGCTGTAGCCAGAAATCACGAAATTTTTGCTTGTACGAATCTTTCGGCATTATTTAACTTTATTTTTCACTTTTGTTGTACATTAAATTACAAATGATATCGAAAATACATACAAAGTATGTAAAAAGATCGCTATTTTTAATAGATTGGATGCCACAATGTTTTTAAAGAAAACTTTGAAATAAAGATTGAAATAAATAAATCAAATAAAATCTGAAAAAAGGCCAGATTTCTGGATAGGGGATGTTTGATATTTTTTCCGGACAAAGGACTTAAAAACAGGACAGATCTGTCCGGAAAAAGGCCAAATCGGCATCACTGTTGTTGGTGTCATTGAATTAAAAAAACAACAACTAAGCAAAACTTGGTGCGTCCAGAAAAATTTGGCACACCAGAAAATGTTGTGGGGGTGGATTTGCATAATTGCTGCTAATATAACTTAGACTAAACGTAACACACTTACATTAATAATATACAATTTCGAACAAGTAAAATTGGTTCGTACACTTGAAAAAAAGAAACGGATTTCCGCTTCTTAATGAATAAGTGCATTCACATATAAGTGAACAATGCGCTTGAAAATAATTTTCAATATTTTATGTAAATGTATCTTTTCGCACAGTGCACATTGTATTTTTTCTCAAATTTGTGTGCCTTTGACAATTGATTTACGACCCAAGTAGCGTTTGTTGTTGTTGTAAGTGTTGTTGTTGGGCCCGCACTGCTACTTTTTGTTGGTGTCGTTGATTGAAAAAAAAAAAAACAACAAGAAAAAAAACATAGCTTGGTCCGTGTAGAAAAATTTTGCACACCAAAATACATATGTTGTGGGGGTGGATTTGCCTACTTGCTGCTAATATAACTTAGACAAAACGTAAAACTTACATCTCTATATATGTCCGTGTAAGAATGGCTCAGCCACAGCCTAAAAGTGATACAAGAATAAACGGACAAAATTATTGGAGTGCTTTGCCTGCTGTGGCCCTGCCACAGTTTTCTATGCAGCCGCTGCAGCCACAGCAGCAACAGTTTCAGCTATCTTCCTTCCAAATTTGTTGACACTAGCTCAAAGTTTGTTAAAGGTGGGGGAAGGGGGGCTGGGCGAGTTATGGGTGGGTATGGCATCTAAATTATTCCTGCAGATCTTCTTGGGATGTCAATTGCTATCTTCCTACCAAATTTGGTGACTCTAGCTCAAAGTTTGTAAAAGATTGGGGAAGGGTGCTGTGGGCGTTATGGGTGGGCCTGGCTACAAAATATTTTTGGCTGTCGCTACCAGTTATGGACGCGGCATCCAAAGTTTTGATGCAGTTTTTTGGGGATCGGCATCACCTATCTTGGCGCAATATTTTGGGGCTGTAGCTCAAAAACTGAGGAAGATAAAGTCATTTCTGATTTTAAACTGCGGTAGGGCTGGGGGCGGAAAGGGTGGGCGTGACTCCAAAACTTTAATGCAGATCATTGGGGTTCATTACTAGCTATCTTTCTACCAAATTCAGAGACTCTAGCTCAACAACTCTGAAAGATACACGCATTCCCGTTTTTAACGAAAAGTTGGGGCAGCTGGGGTTGGCTAGGGCGGTATGGGTGGGCGTGGCATCCATAGTTTTGATGCAGTTTTTTGGGGATCGTCATCACTTATCTTGGCGATTTGAAACCGCGGGGGGGCTGGGAGTGGAATGGGTGGGCGTGGCACCACAATTTTTCGGGGATTCCAAAATTTCCCACCAAATTTGGTAACTCTAACTGTAAGGGTGTCCGGAATAGGTAGATTTGTCGATTTTGAGTTATCGAACTTATCAATTTGCCAGCCCCCCAGTTATCGTAGAACCCCAATCTTAGAACTTGATCTGTCCCGGCCATAGATAAAGACATTTGCAAAGTTTCAAGTCTCTAGCTTGAAGGGTGTGGAAAAAACTTGCGAACATACAAACGGACAGACGGACGGACAGACACCATGACGGACATTGCACAAACCCAATATACTCTTTACCTTCGGTATCGAGCATAAAAAAGGACAGAAAACAGGACAAAAATTGTTTTGTGCAATTTTAAGCTTTTAGCATCAAAATGAAACTTGCACAATTCCGTGAGGTGATAATAAACATAAACATATGTAGCTAATACAGCTTCCTGGTGACAAGATTGGGGACAATCCGCCGGCTTAAAACAAATTATGCTTTTTTGTGCGAGGCACAAAGCGTTTTGCATATGTTTTTTTGTCGCCATATACGCGCGAATGTGATCTATTTTGCTATTAAGACTGCATATGCAGTATCTGCAGTATGCCTTATTGGTGTGCGCTTCATTGCGGCATATCCAATCTTTAAAATATGGCTGCTGCAGCCAGCAATCACGAAATTTTTGTTTGTACGAATCTTTCGGCATTATTTAACTTTAACTTCCGGAAAAGGCCAAATCGGCATCACTGTTGTTGGGCCCGCTTTGCTACTTTTTGTTGGTGTCATTGATTTAAAAAAACAACAACTAAGCAAAACTTGGTGCGTCTAGAAAAATTTGGCACACCAGAAAATGTTGTGGGGGTGGATTTGCATACTTAACTTAGACAAAACGCAAGAACGATAAAACTCAGATCACGCAGTCAGTGGCTTACACATTGTACAGTGAAGTCAATTTTTGACTAATTTTGAAGTATTTATTTATAATACTTACTTTAAATTAAGTTGATAATTTGATTTGTGTATAATAATAAGTCGACTTTAGACTTAATAATTGAAGCAACATTATATATAGTTGGATAAGGACTACTGAGGAAACCACAATAAAAAGCAAGTGGAAACGTTGCAGTCAGACGCGATCGACGGCGCTATACTCGATACCAATATTTAAACCGGTAAAAAGAGGCCTGATTGCAAAGGGATACGGATGCGGCAGAGTTGAAAGCTGCCTCAAAAATTCTGATACAGATGGGCATGCCACCAGCTATCTTCCTTCCAAATTTGGTGACACTTGCTTCAAGTTTGTAAAAGGTTGGGGAAGGGTGCTGGGGGCGTTTAGCTCAAAAACAATAAAACATACACGAATTCCCGTTTTTAACGAAAAGTTGGGGCGGCTGGGGTTGGCTAGGGCGGTATGGGTGGGCGTGTCATTGATGGTTGAGATCGTCATCACTTATCTTGGCGCAAAATTTGGTGTATCGAGCTTAAAAACTGAGGAAGTTATAGGAGTTTTTGATTTAAAACCGTGGCGGAAGCGGAATAGGTGGGCGTGGCACCACAATTTTTCGGGGATGCCAAAATTTTCTACCAAATTTGGTAACTCTAACTGTAAGGGTGTGCGGAATAGGTGGAATTGTCGATTTTGAGTTATCGAATTTATCAATTTGCCAGCCCCCCAGTTATTGTAAAGCCCCAATCTTGACACTTTAATTTACTATGCCATAGATAAAGAGAATTGTGTGGAAAAACGTTGCGTTCATACAGACAGACGGACAGACAACATGACGGACATACTCCTTATATACTCTTTACCTTCGGTACCGAGTATAATGACGCGCCTCAATGGTGGCGTGGAAAAGAGAATGTTAAATACTTTGCTTTAATATTTTGTGAAATATTTTCTAATTTATTTATTTTATAACTTCTGTTGCTAAAATTTTTATAAACTATCCGCGCAGCGAAGTAAGCGGGCCACTTACTAGTATTAAATATATTAATAATCAAAAATATGTTTGTTAGCGAATTATAGATTAAATATATATAATAATATAATATATTGCTTGTCGTTTTCCTACGTCGGCATAAAAATATACATATATATACGTTTAGCTATTTCCATTTTACAGCGCCAGTGTGAACATATTGTAAAATATCGATACTACCGCAGCAGTTTAGTATTTTTTTTCTACGTTACTGAGTAGCCAAATATGCGCCGCAACCAAAAAAAAATTCCAGCTCCGATGCTTTTGTATGTAAAATTTTTTTTTTTCGCTGTGCTGGAGGGGCACCTTAAACATATAAAATTTACCACACAAAATTCATCTAACACATACAAACAGCTGTCGGCCAGAGCAAAGCGTACGATATATATATTTCAACACGCAATGCCGACATATTTTATTTGTATTTAACAACATAGTATAAAACTCCATCTACTACTTGTTATATATTTTTTGTCCATTTTAATTGATTTCCAATAAACACTGGACTTGCACATGCACATAACCAACGCATGCACATAACCAACAAGAACAAAATATAACTAAATAAAATTCTGGCCGCCACAACACAAAGAGATAAATAAATATACACATTTCAACAAGGCGGCCGATCACAAAATACAATTAAATAACTAATTAACATAATTAAACACTATTTTTTGTCACATTTATTCGTAATAATAACACAAACATTGCAAGTTCTTTGTTATTACATATGTATGTACATACATACAAAACTATCGTCACGATCAGTTATCGATATCCACGCATTCACACAAATACTGTGAAGTAGGCCCTGCCAGGTCCCCGTCACATCTGCGCTGGCGTGTATTCTTTTGGATTCTTTTGGATTATTAGTATTATTATTTTTGATTTAGTTATATTTTGATTTCGTGCGTTCACGAGGAACGCCCTTTTGAGTTTTGATATTCATTTCCGATTTAATTTTGAGTTTATAGTTGTAAGCCTTAGTTAATGCTGTTATGTTTATTTTAATAAGAATTACATTACATTTTTTTACATAAGATGTTAAGTCAAGAAGTTACAGATGTTAATAACATTCGCCGCGAAGGCGGTCCGATCGCGTCAAGCGAAAGGGCTAGTGAGTGCGAAACGGAACAGCAAGGCAAAGAGTACGGCCGACGGCAAAGCGCATTAGCTAGTGACGATAAAGTTTATAAAGATAGTGAATTCTGGAGTTCAGCGTTTTTGAGTTCGACGCGTGTAGATTAATAGTGCGTAGGTATAATTGTTAAATATTATCATTAAGACATTGAATCGCTAGAGGCGAGAATAAAGCCCGCATTTAAATATTCCTACTAATACCCACGCGAGTTTTCAGTTCCTCTTTTCTGTCGGTTTGCAGTGTTCGCCAATAGCGAACACACACACGCGCGTAAGTATAACGGAGCGATACTCTGACCTTGTCGAGAACGGAGTTTATGCGGTCAGTGGCACGTTTAGGCTGCAACGAATCCAGCGGCAAACTACCCTGACGCGTAACTCGCACTTAGCCTCAATTTCGCGAAGCGTCTTGCAAATCATAAATTTCTTGTGACGCGGAGCCTGGCCGGACTGAGATCATACTTCGGCCATCAGCTCCTTTACAAGTGGCGCCCGAGCAGGGACCCAAGCGAAAGAGGCGTAGTGTAAATTGGGAGTAAAAAACCCAAACGCGCTACGAGAAAAAAAGTGTAAAGTTCGCGAAAACCGAGTATACCCGGCGATACTCTGGTCACTGTGTGCAGAAAAAACGGCAGAAATTGTGCGCAAAATCGTCGTCAAAGTGCTACGAAGTTGACGGCGAAGGAAGACGCACCGTTCAAAAGAACGGGACTTGTGTTAGAAAAAAACGTTTCGAGTTGCAGCTGCGGGCGACAAAGCTGCATAAGGGGTCGACGAACGCAGTGCAGCGCGTTTCAAGGGCAACGAAGGTGAAAGCGAAAACGTTTTGAGCGCGGCTGCTGGTCGTCGCACCGTGGGACGCGAGTCGTCGAAAATTTAGTGTTGGTGTCTTAATAGAAATAAAAAAAATAACGATAATAACAAAATAAATAAATGATAAAAATGATTAATAATAACAAATAAAATAAAATAAATAATAAATAAAATAAAATAAGTAATAAATAGATAAAATAAATAATAGTAATAATAAAAAAAAAAAAGGGAATTTTTTTTTATAAATAAATCGCAATAATAAATAAAATAAATTATAATAATAAAGGAGACCGATAAAATAAAAAAGAAAAGGAGAGAAATTTCTAAATATTAAAAATAATAAGTATAAAATAAAATAAAACAATAATTATAAAATCAAATAAAACAATAAAGAAGGAAAATAATAATAATACTAAACAAAATAAATAATATAAATAATAATAATAAAAATAAAGAAATAATAACAATAAAATAAAACAAAATAAATAATAATAATAAAATAAAGTAAATAATAACAATAAAATAAAACAAAATAAATAATAATACAAAACTACAAAAGGAAAAGTTTAGACGTCAAACAGAAACCATGGCCGAACCAAGCAGCGCGTCGTCTGAGGATCGCGGCAACCCAGGCGTGGGGTCACGTTGGGTCTACCACTGCCGCAAGGAGGATTTGGAGAGGATAACCAAAGAACTCGGTTTGGATCAGCTGGGAAAGGTGGACGACCTGAGAAAAAGGGTATGTACGTTCATCAAAGATGGGGGCCATGGCTCCGAAGTGTGGAAGAAATTGGGCCAATGGGAGTCTCAGTTCGCCAAAGTTTTAGAGTCATCAGCCGAGTTAAATGTTTTTGCCTCAGGCTCGCGGCCACGTCAGAAATCCAAATCCGAGATACCCACGTCACCTGGGGTACCAGTAGAACCATTTCCAGCATATGATTCCACGCGCGATTGGTCGGCCGAAGCGAGAAGCCAAGTTTCAGCGGGGACGCGCGTAGTACCGTCTATCAGTTTGCCAATGAGTAGCACGCATGTGGGCCAAGAGAACTACAGGTCGCACATGGTCGCTAGTAGAGGGGGTCCCGACCCTGTTAGAGGTTATGTAATCGTCCCTGAGCAGATCCGCAAGTGGGGAATAAGTTTTGATGGTTACGCTGACCCGCTCGTGTTCATCGAGGCGCTGGAGCAGCGCGCGAAAACATATGAGATAGATTTGGATCGGGTACCGAGGGCCATGAGCGAAGCGCTGACTGGCATGGCAGCGTGTTGGTTTTCCACTAGCGATCTCAGTGATGCGAGCTGGTGCGTGTTTAAGAAGGAGTTTTTGGGATTCTTTCTGCCACCGCAATATTTTGATCGGCTCGAGGACCAGATCAGGGCCCGCCGACAACGAGTTGGGGAGGGGTATAAAGAGTACATGGTTAGCCTCAAGAGATTCATGCGCCACGCTGGGTATGGACCGGAGCAAGAGTTGAGTAGGGTTTACGATAATTTAGCCCGAGAATACAGACTTTACATACGAAGGAGGGATTTCTCGACCCTGACCCAATTGACACAGCTAGCCGCGGAATTCGAGAGTATTCCGGGCCAGAGTCGCGAGGAGGTAGGGTTCCGCAGGGAAACAGTTAGCATGGTTCCTAGCAGAGGCGCAGCGGTGGCGGCACCCGCGAGGCAGCCCAATCCATTCCGGAACCCACCGTCTCAAGTACAGCCGGTGTGGAACGAGTCATACGGTGCCCCAACAGGCGGGCAGCTAGCAATAACGAACGGCATGGTGAGCTCGGAGCAAGCTGGGCCGCGCATGGGTAGTCGGATATGCTACAACTGTTCACAGGAAGGGCATTTCGCCAGGGAGTGTAGAAATCCAAAAGTCTTGTTTTGTAGACAGTGCGGTGCCAAGGGTGTGAGCAGTGGCACGTGTTGCGGCAAAGGGGCGGGAAACGAGCAGCCGCGTCATCTGGAGCGGGATCGGATGGGCGCCGGCGCGAGTCAGTCCCAAAACTAGAAAGCCCACTCAGAGTCGAGAGAAGTCGCATTGTCGCGACAGTGAGGGTCGGGGACCGAACGGCGGTGGCGACAGTAGACACTGGGGCTACGAGAAGCTTCGTGAGTGAGGAGCTTTTCAAAGAAATTAAGGCGAAGGGGGTAGTTTTTGAGGCCACCGCGAGTACACGATTAGCGGACGGCTCGGCGGTGGCGATAAACAGGTTGTTGCGGACGGAAGTAGGCTTGATGAGCAAGGTGGTGGCAATGGACTTACTCGTGATGCCATCAATGCTAGATAGTCTGATTCTGGGGATGGATTTCCTTTGTAAGATGGGGACGGTAGTACAGTGCGGGGAGGCAAAACTAGTCTTAGAAAGCGCGGAGAGGCCAGTCGAGGGTATCGAGGGTGCCGGGTCGAGGCCTGTAGCAGTGTTAGACAAGCTGGTCGGCGCGGAAGACACTGAGCGAGGGCGTGGCCCAAGGGCAACCCGCAAGAAGGGCGTCACGGCGATCAAGCAAGGAGTGGACCGAGACGCAACGGTAAGCGACAGGGAGCCAGCATTAGGCCAATTGGGCAATGTAGGGATAGAAGCGACCCAGAGAGAAGACTCGGAGCGCGGCGGAGAACCGGAATGCGCCGCAGAAGAGACGCTGGAGTGGCCAGCGGATTTGGATGCACCCACCCAGGAGTTCTTGAAAGCGGAGTTGGCACTATTCGAAGGCCTCCAGGGCGTGTCCAACGCGGCTGAGCATCGGATCGTCATGAAGGATGATAAGCCGATCAAGCAGAGGTACTTCCCTAAGAATCCTGCAATGCAGCGCGTTATCGATGAGCAGGTGAACGAGTTGCTGGAAGCAGGAGCCATAGAGCCGTCGCGGAGTCCGCACAGCGCGCCCATCGTCTTGGTTCGCAAGAAGACGAACGAGTGGCGGATGTGCGTGGATTTCAGGCAGCTCAATGCACATTCCGTGCCCGACGCTTACCCCGTACCTAGGATTAACCACATCTTGGAGAGGTTGAAAGATGCTCGCTACATTTTGACGTTGGATCTGAAGCATGGTTATTGGCAGATCCCCATGGAGGTGGGTAGTAGGGAGTGCACGCCCTTCACGGTGCCCGGCCGAGGGCTATTCCAGTGGAAGGTTATGCCGTTTGGTTTGCACTCGGCCGGAGCGACGTTCCAGAGAGCCTTAGACACGGTGATTGGTCCGGAGATGGAGCCCAACGCTTTCGCTTACCTGGATGACATAATCGTGATCAGCGCAACCAAGGAGCAGCATACGGCAAACTTGAAGGAAGTTTTCCGTCGTCTGAGAGCAGCCAACCTGAAGCTGAACAGAAAGAAGTGTTCGTTCTTCCGGAAGAAGCTGGTATACCTTGGGCATCTTGTGAGCGGCAAAGGCATCCAAACAGACGCCGCTAAGGTGGAAGCGATCAGGAATCTGAAGGCTCCGGCAAACGCGAAAGAACTGAGGCGATGCTTGGGTATGGCTTCCTGGTACAAACGTTTCGTGCCCAGTTATACGGAGTTGGTCGAACCGATGTCGTCACTTTTAAAAAAGGGTAAGAAATGGCAGTGGGATGCAGAACAGCAAACGGCGTTAGACAACCTTTAACACTGTCTGACGACCGCTCCTGTTCTGGCATGCCCGGATTTCGGTGAGAAGTTTTCGTTACAGACAGACGCGAGCGACTATGGCCTCGGAGCAGTGCTTACTCAGACGATCGACGAGAAAGAGCGCGTTATTTCCTACGCCAGCCGGAAGTTGTCCAAGGCTGAGAGGAACTACTCGGCGACGGAGAAAGAGTGCCTGGCGAGAGTGTGGGCAATCCGGAAACTCAAATGTTATCTGGAGGGATACCGGTTCGAGGTGATCACGGACCACATGGCGCTGAAGTGGTTGAATTCCATAGAGAGCCCGACAGGAAGGATTGCGCGCTGGGCCTTGGAGCTCCAGCAATATCAATTTGACGTGAAGTACAGGAAAGGAAAGCTCAACGTGGTGGCAGACGCGTTGTCAAGGGACCCGTTGGAGCAGCTACAGCAAGCCGTGGTACAGCAAGCCTTGGGAAAGTGGACGCAGGGGATACTGGAGAAAATAGCCAAGGAACCGGTCAAATACGCGGACTACTTGGTGGAAAACGGGCAGCTGTACCGACACCTGGGCCACCGCGCAGACGACGAGGACTACATACCATGGAAGCTCTGCGTAGACGGTGAACAAAGGAAAAGGGTGCTACACGAGTGCCATGACGCACCAACAGCCGGTCACCAAGGAATTCGCAAGACGGTCATGAGATTGTCTCAGCGATATTATTGGCCAGGCATGTTCCGGGATGCAGCCAGGTATGTTAGGTGTTGCGAAAAATGTCAATTATTCAAAACAGAACAGAAGAAGCCAGCCGGACAAATGCTGACCCGACAGGCGGCCGAGCCGATGGCCATCCTGTGTGCAGACTTCGTGGGCCCATTACCGCGTTTGAAGCAAGGCAATACGATGTTTATGGTATTCCATGACGCTTTTTCGAAGTGGGTGGAGCTGGTTCCTCTGAGGCGAGCAACGGCGGCAACGCTGCGGAAAGCCTTTCGCGAACGGATCTTGTGCCGTTTTGGAGTGCCCAAAAGATTCGTGTGCGACAACGGAGCGCAGTTCACGAGCCGGAGTTTCAAGTCGTTTCTGAAGAAATTAGGAGTGACAGTAGAGCATACAGCTCCATACTGCCCGCAGGAAAACCCTACCGAGAGAACCAACAGAACCGTAAAGACGATGATAGCCCAATACGTTTCGGAGAGCCAAAGCTCGTGGGACGAGCTGGTACCCGAAATTTCGCTTGCTGTCAACTCGAGTGTCGCAGACTCGACAGGATTCTCGCCCGCATTCCTGATGCATGGAAGGGAGCCTCGATTGCCAGCGTCGTTGTATGACGAAATGACGCCCGGCACGGGGAGCGCTCCACAAACGCCCGAGGGAAAAGCCAACCGCCTGAAGGAAATATTCGAGATTGCACGGAGCAATCAGCAACGAGCATCGAAAGACCAAGGAAGAAATTACAACCTAAGGCGGAGGGAATGGCGCCCCACTATCAACGAGTTGGTCTTGTTAAGGGCACACCAACTGTCCAAAGCGAGCGATGGTTTCGCGGCGAAGTTGGCGCCGAAATATGATGGACCCTTCATAGTTAAGAAGTTCGTCTCACCAAACGTTGTGCGCTTGTCGAAAGAGGGAGAACGAAAAAGCAAAATTGCCAGCATCTCGCAATTAAAACCTTTTCAAAAAGAGCACGAAGAGGCGGAGTCGGACGATCCGCAGTGCGATACGGATCAAGAGTAGCAACCCCAAATAAGCGTTTTCGCGTTTCCTTTTCCTCCGTTTGTAAAACCCAACTAACACGTTAATCCCCGAATGAGCAAAAGAAAAGTATGTCCAGTATACAGTATAGTAATCCAAGTGTCTCTTTTCGTTTATACAGGATGGCGAGCAATTTTGAAGACGGAGCGTCCCTCGGAGGCCGCGGCAAGCCCCGGGTGGGGAATGACGATGGAATGACGGAGAGAGAGCGCCTTGGAGCGCGCATCATTATGCACGCGCTTTCCTCTGTGGCGGCCGAACAGCCAGCGGGACGCAACGGCGAGCCTAACTTTAAGATGTGCGAGCGTACTGAGGCGCAGGGGCAAGGCGTGACAAAGCACGTACTGTCATCGGCGTCGGTAGCCACCGAAGACGAGGAGATCATAGTCCGGCTGATGGAGATTACGACAATCCGGGTGAAGAAAACCCCGATCGAGCCGGCCGCAGTCATAGCAGCCCCTGAACCAGCAACGGAAGCAGTAGAAGAGGCCGTCAGAGAGAGCGAGGCGCCGTTCGAGGGGGTCGTCGGTTGGGAAATAGGGCTGGAGTCAGTGTTGGAGGAGGGTGAATCCCCGACGCACAGCCCGAAAACCCCAAGCGTAGCGGCACCCCCGGGATGGACCTGCTACCCGAGCGCGGAGATATTGACGGCAGAGGCGGTAGACAAAATCTCGTCTCTGCTCCGCGTGAAGGGGACAGGCGGCCGTCGCAACCGTTTCACCGCTTGGGCCGGAGAAGGCGTATTTGCCGTGACCCCGCACCGCGACGGTACGGTCACGGTCACGAAGAAAGGGGGGTGTGAAGTAGGCCCTGCCAGGTCCCCGTCACATCTGCGCTGGCGTGTATTCTTTTGGATTCTTTTGGATTATTAGTATTATTATTTTTGATTTAGTTATATTTTGATTTCGTGCGTTCACGAGGAACGCCCTTTTGAATTTTGATATTCATTTCCGATTTAATTTTGAGTTTAGTTGTAAGCCTTAGTTAATGCTGTTATGTTTATTTTAATAAGAATTACATTACATTTTTTTACATAAGATGTTAAGTCAAGAAGTTACAGATGTTAATAACATTCGCCGCGAAGGCGGTCCGATCGCGTCAAGCGAAAGGGCTAGTGAGTGCGAAACGGAACAGCAAGGCAAAGAGTACGGCCGACGGCAAAGCGCATTAGCTAGTGACGATAAAGTTTATAAAGATAGTGAATTCTGGAGTTCAGCGTTTTTGAGTTCGACGCGTGTAGATTAATAGTGCGTAGGTATAATTGTTAAATATTATCATTAAGACATTGAATCGCTAGAGGCGAGAATAAAGCCCGCATTTAAATATTCCTACTAATACCCACGCGAGTTTTCAGTTCCTCTTTTCTGTCGGTTTGCAGTGTTCGCCAATAGCGAACACAAACACGCGCGTAAGTATAACGGAGCGATACTCTGACCTTGTCGAGAACGGAGTATATGCGGTCAGTGGCACGTTTAGGCTGCAACGAATCCAGCGGCAAACTACCCTGACGCGTAACTCGCACTTAGCCTCAATTTCGCGAAGCGTCTTGCATATCATAATTTTCTTGTGACGCGGAGCCTGGCCGGACTGAGATCATACTTCGGCCATCAGCTCCTTTACAATACTATCGTTTAGCATCGCAGCTGCGTCCAGCATCCGAAGTTCACCTATTTTTATATGTTCGCGATTTATGTTTTTTATCGATCGCAAGATAATTAAATACTCCATATCCAATAATAATTATTATAATAATATACATAATTCGCGATTATTAAAATTAGTATTTTTTGTGTGCTTTGCTGACCTTGTATTAAATAATTATTATTAATTATTCATTCTTTGGTCGTTCCACTCCACTCTTCCGAACTGTACTGTATCTTTGATTTTATATGTACGTCGTCCGCAAAAAAAATTAAGTGTTGTTTTATTCTGGCTGCATAAGATCCTAGCATGCAAAGTGACATTGCCAAGGATAAAAATAATCTTCTTGCCGTTCCGTCCGGGCTCCATAAAAGATCTAGTTTTGATCCAACTCAATTCGTAGCGTCCACATTTGCAAAGTATCCAGTTACAGTCCTGCCGCTAATTACTAGATCCGTCGGTCAGAAACTAAAAATGCAGAGTATGTTTACCTTAACCACATTCATTTCCGTGACCGATCGTCTCAGTCAGTTTGAGACTAAATTCGCCTCCGATTCCGACGTGTCACTGCACACGCTCAAGGTCAGACAAGAACAGATTCGGACCTTGTGGGACAAGGTCAAGCAGGAATTCGAGCGCTGTTCAAGAGCGCTCTCCGAATCTGCGGGACACAGCAATGTAACCGACACCGAATTCCTACATTCGAAATATGACCATTGCTATGGGGCTACGAGCGTTGTGCATCCATGCTTAGCGAGCAAATTGAGAACGCTACGATTCCAATTCCGAATGTTTCCTATCAGCCGAGAACTTTCCAATATTTCCACTGAGAATTGGGATTGTCTCCTCGTTTTTATGTGTTCCTCAAAGCTTCCGAAACTTACACTATCACTGTGGGAACAGTCTCTGCATAGTACGGCAGATATTCCGACTTGGGGTGAGTTGAATAATTTCCTTTTAGAGCGGTACCGAACTTTAGAGGCAATTGAAGATGTAACGCCCCAGGTATCTTCTCAGCTGGCGGTTAAGGCGACCAGAAAAGAACCGCCTTCCAAACGAATGAACTCCTTTGAAGCCAAAGTCACTGCCAAAATTCAGACTTGCAAACTTTACGCGAAAGAAAATCATCCAATCCGTACGTGCCCAAAATTTTTACAAATGTCTGTCCAGGAACGATCCGACACTGTAAAGCAGCACAAGCTGTGTTTAAATTGTTTCGCCAGGGGTCACCACCTCAAAGATTGCACTTGTGCGCATAATTGCCATACTTGCAAGGGGCGTCATAACACTCTCCTTCATCGTCCGACGAATTGCCAAACAGGTGGTTCTGGGACAGTTTTGGACACTCCAGTCAATTTACAGTCCTTTTCTCACCCACAAACGACGTTCCAAAATTATTTCTCGGCAAGTACACATAGCGTTCTCCTCGGCACGGCTATAATCCACGTATGTTCTTTGGGAACAAAATATACAGCTCGTGCATTGGTAGACTCTGGTTCAGAAGCAACCTTCATTTCTGAACGGCTATTCAACTTGATACGACCCCAGTATCAGACCGTTGACGCTCAAGTTTCGGGGCTCAATGGAGCTGTTTCAGCTCAACCTCAACGTTTATGCCATTTGGCTCTCCAATTAAGCCAAGAATTCAGATTGAAACTTCGGCCTACGTACTTCCAAAGTTGGCAGGAAATCTGCCCTCCTACACAATTCCACAAAGTTCTTTGGAAGGTCTTCCTGATATACAACTGGCAGACCCCACCTTTTATAAGAGTTCCCAGATAGATGTCCTATTGGGAGCTGATGTCCTTCCCTCAATACTGCTTAAGGGGTCCTATACCAATATTTGTGGTACCCTGTTAGGCCAGGAAACGATTTTTGGTTGGACCATCACGGGTCCTATTTCCAACACTGGCTCAAAAAACATTTCGTCGTTCTCCACACGAATTTCGCACAGCCAAGAAGTTAGGTTAGAGAAACTTCTCACGAAATTTTGGGAGGTGGAGCATATCCCAGTCAAACTAATTAAGGAGTCCGATGCAGTTTGTGAGAAGTTGTTTCAGCAGACAATCACGAGAAACGAAAGTGGGAGATATGTTGTCACCCTCCCTTTTAAGAATCCTGAATCCATCAACTTAGGTCATTCAAGATCTATCGCACTGGCTCAGCTCCTTCGCAATGAGAATCGTTTGAATAAGAACGCATCCCTCAAAGAGCAGTACGATAACGTCCTTCAGGAGTATTCGGACCTTGGTCATATGAGACCAGTCCCCCCTACAAACGGCTCAGGCAATTTCTATCTCCCGCACCATGCTGTCTATAAGCCAGATAGCACCACTACAAAGCTTCGCGTTGTGTTTAACGCCTCCAGTCCGTCTACAAACGGCAAAAGTCTCAACGACGTCCTACATCCGTAACCCGTTCTCCAATCGGATCTGACTATGCAGATCCTAAAATGGCGATTCTTTGAGTACGTGTTTAACGCAGACATTACCAAAATGTATAGACAAATCCTGGTGGATTCCAAACACACTCCATACCAAAGAATACCCCCTAGCAAGTGACATTATATCCAATTATATGTATGTTGATGATGTGCTAGCAGGCGCTCACTCTAAGAGTTGTGGAGTGCAATGCATATCCGAACTTTCTAATGCACTTGAATCCGCAGGGTTTCCACTAAGAAAGTGGACTACTAATAAAAAGTACTTGCTCAAAGTCATCCCAGAGCAGCACCGCCTTAGATCCGACTTCCTCGAAATAGAAGAAGCCAGTGCTGCAAAAACTCTCGGCATTCGCAGATTGCGAAGCTTTTCGATCCCGCTGGGTGGTTAGCGCCAGTCATTGTCCGAGCAAAGATCACTTCTGCTGACAATTCGGCTAACAATACGGCTCCGCACAATTCTAGTCGTGGGATGGACACTGTTAAAATACAAGTTAAAACCATAAAACAATAACAGCAAACAGTGCAGGCAAAAGAAAAAAATAAATAAAAATAAAATAGGTGTAAAAAGGTGTAAAATCTGTTTAAAAAAAAGGTACATAAGCGGCATAAAAGTGTGTATGTGTGCAGCTATGTTGGCTGGCAGCGCCAGTTGTGCAGTTGTGGTGGTTATTCAAAATTTAGGTTATTCAAATTTCTTTATTTTTTTTTGTTTGCTCCAAAATTCACAAATAAAATTCCAAAAATAATAATTAAAACCAACAATTGCAATAAAATGTGCCAGTTCTAAATTAAAAGTGTAAAACAAACTAGAACCAAAAAGAACATAAAATTTAGAACCCCACAGACAATACATTTTTTTTTTTTTTTTTAGTGTGTTTATTTTTGCTAGTTTATTATAATATTTAACTCCAATAAACCTTAGTCTAATTATTTACATGGTGCTTAAGCCGAAAAGTAGGCAGCGGCATCTGCAACTCCCCATCTGAATGTTGTGTGAAAGCTCGCTCTCTTTTTCTGTTATTAACATATTTAAATATGTAATGTAATATAGCTAGCCTGCTGAGCATGCTCAGTAGGCTTTACATTTTAGTACTGATTTACCATCCAATAAAGAAGTTCTACGCCCACGCGCAAAAACCCGAAAACTCAGTTTTGTTGTTATTTCTAAAAAGTATTTATTCTTTCGGTCGTGTTGTGAAAGTTTTATATAATCCACCCCCCGACGATTTCATGGTCCTTCGAGCCGGATAATTATTGATTGAATTATCGCTCGCCCCAGCAAGCTACGGTGGAGAGAAAATTACAACACACAGAACACACAGAACAAGTGCGAAGCAATAGACGAAATTGACTTCACACTTCTTTCACACCCTTCTAAAACCAGATAAGTAACATAATTTCCTATTTATATTATTTATACATATATATGTGCAAATATTTTATTAAGTTTTTAAACGCAGCCTGTTTTTAAGCTTTCCTAATAAAACAATACTTGCTCATTTTCCTCTTTGTCCGTTTGACCTCAAATATATGCATACATATATATATGCATATAATTCCGTTCTTGGCGCTAATATAACAAAAACTCACAAGTGTTTCCTTTTCCCTCTTTCCGCCACCACTCGTTGTTTCTTTTGTTTTTCCGTATACACAAAAGAAATTATAATAATTTTTTTTTTTTGACAAATCTTAACCTGTGTGAATTATTTGTCAAAAAATCATCCACCAAAAAATAAGTAAAATACATACAGACATAAATCAACGGTGACACTTCGCGCGTACAAACATACATACATATGTTGGTCAGTGACTCCAAGCCGTTCCGATTTTTTCTCATTCCACAGCTGCATATGCTGTAACCAGTAACCAACGGTTAAAGATACCCTACTTTTTTCGACAAATGGGGTATATACTTTTTCCGAACATATTTGCAACATAATTTATATATATTATATTATACTTTTATATACATCAATAATACAAAAATACCCTTTCCGCAAGTTGGGCATATCCGACTTACCATCTGCTACAAAACAATAACAAGCAAAAAAATAAAACTGCTTTACAAAATATATATATAAAAAAAATTATACATACACAAAAAAAAAAATTTTACCTTATACACTAAAAAAAAAAAAAAAATTATTTGTTTTTACAATATATACAAAAAAATTTTAAAAAAAAAAAAAAAAAATATACAAAATATTGAATTCTCCGTACAAAAATTATTTTATATAAAAAAAAAAATAATATATAACTCCCGATAAAAAAAAAAAAATTTTTTTTGTTTACATAATATATTATTCATTTTTTCTTGGTATTTATTTTTTGCTCCAAAATAATAAGGAAATTAAAAAAAAAATAAATAAAACTAGTACCAATAATAATTATTCCGTAACGACATATTCCGTCCAAAGTTACATTGTTGTTGGTATTTTTCTGTCCTGTTGTCGAAGTTTTATAGCTTCTTGTTGTTTTTCATTGCACAAGTCTCCGGCTCCATAGAGAGCCTATAATGTCAAAAGAACAGAAGCAACAAGCGAAACCACGTCCTTCATTGTCCAACGTTCGTCGATCATCATTATCAAGCGCTCGCAGCTTGTCCGCGTCATCTGCGTACAAACCAAAACCGTCTGTTACCATATCCAGACCAAAATCCGAAACCTTGGCAATTCCGCAAGACAACGCACGCGTAACTAGACAAGCATCCCAAAAAACGTTAGACAAATCCAACATGGCCCTGAATGAATTTATTGCTGTGTCAGACAGGCTTAGCCAATTTGAGGCAAGATTTGCAAACTCGGCAGGCGCATCCCTGTTTACACTTCAAGTGCGTCGGGATCAGATCCGATCAATATGGGAGGAAGTAGAGCTAGCTTTCAAACAAGGGTCCCAAGTTGCCGGGTCCAGCGATGATTTTGAAGCAATGCAAGCGAAGTACGAGCATTGCTATTCTGTTTATGAACGCTGTTTTGCTCAACTAAGTGAGTGCATCGACGCTGCTTCGACCAAAAAACAAGTACAGCCCGTGGCTCAATCCATATCCAGGGGCTATAGTCTTCCTCCAATTGACACTGAGGTCTTCAACGGAGATTATTTGCGCTGGCCGACCTTCCGTGATCTTTTCACAGCAATTTACATTGATAATCCACGATTGACCCAAGTCGAGAAACTGTTTCACCTCAACGCTAAGACAAGCGGCGAGGCAAAAGGTATTGTTTCCAAATCTCCACTAACACATGACGGCTTTCAGTCCGCGTGGCAGAATCTTTCAGAAAGATTCGAAAATAAGCGGCTGTTGGTGAACAGCCAGCTTAAAATCCTATTCAATCTGCCGTCAGTTTTCCAAGAGTCCGGGAATGCTTTGAAAGAGCTGCAGAGTACAATCCAGGGCTGTTTGACAGCTTTCAAGTTGGCTAAGGTCAGCATTGAAAACTGGGATTGTTTACTCGTGTTCCTCTGCTCGTCCAGGCTGCCGAAACTAACCCTATCCTTATGGGAACAGTCACTCCACAACAAATCCGATATTCCGACTTGGGTCGAATTCGATAGTTTCCTTAGCGAGCGTCATCGCACGCTGGAGGCGATTGAAGACATAAGGCCTAATACGGGAGGCCAATTCAATCGCAAAGATGCAGCCCCTAAGAGAGTAAATTCATTTGAAACAAAGGTCAAAGTTAATGCGCAACCTTCCAAGCAAACCTTGACCTGCAAGCTGTGTTCCAAAGAGAACCACCCCATCCGTTCATGTCCAAAGTTTCTGCAAATGACAGTTACCGATAGAGCCTCCTACATAAGAAAGCTCCAACTCTGCTTAAATTGTTTCGCCAGAGGGCACCAGCTTAAAGACTGCACAAGCAGCTTTAACTGTTACACGTGCAAAGGACGCCACAACACTCTGTTGCATCGTGGCGACCCTCCTTCCCAAGTGGCTTCCGATTCATCCTTAAGCGCTGTTGCTACTCCATATCTTCCAAATCAAGATATACAGTCCACTTCAAATCAAAGTCCGGCAAATATCCACAATTATTTCACGTCGAACACGCAAGGTGTTCTACTCGGCACTGCCATAATTAACATATGCCACCTAGGCACGTGTTATAAGGCTCGTGCGTTGATTGATTCTGGCTCCGAAGCAACATTCATTTCAGAACGAATGTTTAGAATCATCAAGCTTCCTTTTAAACGTGTTACAGCCCAAGTTGCCGGACTGAATCAAGCTGTATCAGCCAATCCTGAGAAGTTATGTCACTTCAACATAGGATCCCCTACAAGGCCGCGTGTTCACATTGAAGCGTCGGCGTTTGTACTTCCAAGTGTGGCAGGGACTCTACCATCACATCCGATCCCCGAGAGTTCTTTGAGAGACCTGCCAAATATTCCACTGGCTGACCCTTCATTCTACAGGAGTTCGCAGATAGATGTGCTATTAGGCGCAGATATCCTTCCATCCATTTTACTTGGCGGCTCCATTCCAAACGTCTGTGGCGGGTTATTAGGTCAAGAAACCATTTTCGGTTGGATCCTTACCGGCCCAATTGCTACGTGCGCTACATCCTCTATCTCCGCATTTTCCACTCGTGTCACGGTCAAGAATGACCAACGATTGGAAAATCTCCTCACAAAGTTTTGGGAGGTGGAGGATCTTCCGGTGAAGCAGGTAAAGGAGTCTGATGCCATATGCGAGGACAACTTTATCCGCACCACATCTAGGAATGAAAGTGGCAAATATAGTGTCACTCTCCCATTCAAACATCCTGATCACATTAACTTAGGACATTCAAGGTCAATCGCACTAGCTCAGTTTCTAAGAAACGAGATTCGTTTAAACAGAAACATTCCTCTAAAAGAGCAGTACGACTCCGTGATCCAGGAATATTTGGACTTAGGTCATATGAGACAAGTCCCCCCTTCTTCTGATTCTGGGAACTTTTATCTTCCGCATCATGCTGTTTTTAAGCCTGACAGCACTACCACAAAAGTTCGCGTAGTATTTAACGCTTCCAGTCAATCCACTAACGGCAAGAGCCTGAATGACGTCCTTCATGCAGGCCCAGTTCTCCAATCTGATCTAACTATTCAGATTTTGAAGTGGCGTTTCTTCCGCTATGGTTTCAACGCTGATATCACCAAAATGTATCGGCAAATCTTAGTCAAGCCACATCACACTCCATTCCAAAGGATCCTCTATCGGAACAAGGATCAAGAGCTATGTGACTATGAGCTCAACACTGTCACGTTTGGCGTAAATTGCGCACCTTTCCTGGCAATTCGCGTCTTGCAACAGCTAGCTCAAGATGTGCTAGCTCGGTATCCGCGGGCTAGTGACATCATTTCCAACTATATGTACGTCGACGATGTTTTGGCAGGAGCTCATACCATGCAGTGCGCAATCGCCAGCATCAAGGAGCTTCAAGGAGCTATGGATTCAGCAGGCTTTCCACTACGTAAGTGGACCTCAAATGAGAAGGAAGTCCTCCGCGGTATTCCTAGGGACCACCTTTTACGCGAGGATTTCCTTGAATTCGAAGAAGCCAGCGTTGCTAAAACCTTAGGGATCCGCTGGCAAGCTGATACAGACGAATTCTTCTTCGCACCCTCCGAGATTCCTACAAAGGAAACAATCACCAAACGCGAAGTCCTCTCCGAGATAGCTAAGCTTTTCGATCCAGCAGGATGGCTAGCACCCGTCATCGTTCGCGCAAAGATTTTCATGCAGGAAATCTGGCTCCATGAGCTTGGCTGGGACGATCCGATGCCTTCCCAACTTGTTCAGCGTTGGGAAGATTTTACCGCCAATCATCCCCGCCTAGGAGACATCCGAGTTCCCAGGTGGGTTTCTTTTCAACCGAAAGCGACTATCCAGATCCATGGATTCTGTGACGCCTCCCAAAAGGCTTACGGAGCAGCCTTGTATATTCGCGTAGAAATAGGCTGCGAGGTTTCAGTCCACCTACTCACGTCCAAGACAAGAGTAGCTCCGGTCAAGACAGTGTCGCTGCCGAGACTCGAGCTTTGTGGGGCTGTTCTTCTAGCTGAATTATTTTCAGCTATCATTCCACAGATGCCCTTAGCAAAGTCCGAATCCTTCTACTGGACCGATTCAACAATCGTTCTGGCCTGGCTCCGCAAATCACCTTGCTCCTGGACAACGTTCGTCGCCAACCGTATCTCAAAGATCGGCCAGCATACTGACTGTCAAGCCTGGTCGCACGTGCGGTCTGAGGACAATCCTGCGGATTTAGCAAGTTGTGGGGTATCACCCCAAGAGCTTAAGGATAGCCATCTGTGGTGGAATGGTCCTGACTGGTTACGTCTCCCTCAAAAACAATGGCCCGTTCTATCAGACTCCAGTCTTGAGACTGAACTAGAGCAGCGTCCAGTTAAAGTTCACATTGCGGAACTAGCTCCATCGTTTGATCCATTAGAACGTTTCTCCAATTTTGGCCGAGCTTTAAGAGTCACCGCATACATATTCAGATTCGCTAAGCGATGTCGCCAATCCACGCTGTTGTTTCCAACACAACAACTCCAAAGTAGTGAGCTCCTAGAAGCTCAAGAGCGACTCATTATCCTCACTCAACGAAATTCTTATCCTAAAGAATACAAGTGCCTTCGTGACAAGCGCAGCTTGCCAGCATCTAGCCACATTGTAAACTTCAATCCGTTTCTTGATCCAAAAGGGATCATGCGAGCATCCGGTCGCATCTGCAAATCCAGCAACCTGAACTATGACGAGCGGCACCCTGTGATACTTCCGTACTCGTGTTCGTTCAGCCGCCTCCTTGTCAAGTTCACGCATCAGATTTCGCTGCATGGTGGAAATCAATTGATGATGCGCCTCATTCGTTCCAGGTTCTGGATTCCTAAGCTAAAGACTTTGATCACATCCGTGACCAACTCCTGTCGAGCCTGCGTAGTGTTCAGGAAAAGACTCCAGACTCAGCTTATGGGTAGCTTACCGGAGGAAAGATCGACCTTCTCACGTCCTTTCACACATACTGGCATCGACTTTGCTGGTCCGTTCGAAATAAAGAACTACACTGGTCTTGCTTGCCTCATTACCAAAGGCTACGTGTGTGTCTTTGTGTGCTTCAGCACAAAGGCAATCCATCTTGAAGCCACTTCCGACCTGACTACGGACAAATTCCTAGCAGCGTTTGCTCGCTTCATAGCAAGACGCGGCTGTCCGTCCAAAGTCTACTCCGACAATGGGAAAACGTTTGTTGGAGCCTCAAGAGTCATCACTCGTGACTTCTTGGAGGCTACAAAAACACGCGTCGAGTCAACATACAGTCACCACTGTCTATCGTGGCACTTCAATCCACCAAGTGCGCCACATATGGGTGGCCTGTGGGAAGCTGGTGTCAAAAGCTTCAAGGCGCTGTTTTATAAGTCGACCTCAACATTCAAGTATACTTTTGAAGAGCTTTCCACCCTCCTTACGAAGATCGAAGCCTGCCTAAACTCCAGACCGATTTCCCCATTGTCCGAGGACGTAACAGATCTGCTGGCTCTAACACCAGGGCACTTCCTGGTAGGAGGCCCACTCCTCGCAATTAGTGAGCCCGAAATCGAGGGAAATGCAGCGTCAATTCTCAATAGATGGCAACGGCTCAAGGCTCTTAACCAACACTTCTGTTTCCGTTGGAAAGAAGAGTACTTGAAGGAGCTTCACAAAAGGACTAAGTGGCAACTACCCGAAAGGAATCTGCAACAGGGCGACATGGTAGTTGTCAAGGAGGATAACCTTCCATCCAACGAATGGCGCTTGGGCCGCGTCCAGGAATCTCACGCGGGGAAGGATGACCGGGTCCGAGTAGTCGATGTACTCACGACCCGAGGGACTATAAAAAGGCCAGTGGCCAAGCTTATCCTCCTTCCAATCCATCCCGAACCCAAAACTCCACTGTTGTGACTAACCCTTTTGTTCAATAAGAGTATGTTGTCTAATTCCTGTTTTGTTTATATTTTCCCAGACGACATTCGAAGAGCCATGGCACCCACATCCAGGACGCCAAAGAAGACTGGTCGACCACGCGGTGTTGCGTCTTTCCGCTGTCGGGTCTGTCAGGGTGTCCATGCCCTAAAGAAGTGCCAACGGTTCATTCACCTCGATGCTGAAAAGCGTCTCCGGGCAGTCCTTATTAACAAGTACTGCCCTGTAGCATGCGTACATATGTATATTTATACATATGAATAAGGCTGCAACACTTTGTTGTTATGCCAACAGCAGCGACTTTGTCGCAGCGCGCCTAACGCTAAGCGCCTTCCGCGCATATTCAAGTGCAGACGAAATATGATCTGTACTTTACAACAACGACGGCCCAAATAGCTAAGTCAGCGTTCTCACGCTTGACCGTCGCTGTATATACATACATATGTGCGCGCATGACTCTCTCAGCTAGCCAGCAACGTTTCCGTTGCTGTATATAATAAGCTTATATACAATGTATGTAAAACGGCTGCTCACTGCTTCACGGTGGACAGCTTTAACTTTAAGAATTCATTCAATAAAGTAGTTTGTTGAAAGTAAGTCCCTGCGTGTCGTTCCATCAATTACATGGCGACCGTGACTTAAAAACTTGCAATGAACTTATAAAACGGTGAAAAACTTGCAATGAAATTATAAAACGGTGAAAAACTTGCAATGAAATTATAAAACGGTGAAAAACTTGCAATGAAATTATAAAACGGTGAAAAACTTGCAATGAAATTATAAAACGGTGAAAAGTGTGGAAAATACAAAAATTGTGAAGCTAAAACACTATGAAAAAAAAAAAATAAATAAATGACGCAACTACAACTGTGCAAAAAGAATTCTATGTGTTCAGCTCAAAGAACAAGAACAACCGAGAACTGCTCTTGAAAGTTATAATCATGCAACTGCAACGTGAAATATATACAAAAACTTATGAAAACAAATCACTGCTCTAAAAATAAGATAATACATATATATTATATTATTATCATTATTACATACATCGATCGATCATCGAAATGATACTTGCTTGAACATGAATAAATAACACCAATTTAAAAAAAAAAAAAACCAAAAAATAAAACAACGTAACAATGCAATTGAACAACACATAAACACACGCGCATCAACAACACGCGCATGGCCAACGAACGGAACGCTTCCGAGCCAACGTTCAGCAAAGGGGAACCCGTCGTACAAAAAGATGCCCCTACACTAAGGGAAGCACTGGAGGTCGAGCCACGCGACGGGCCAAGGCCAATAACACTGGAAGAATACCGGAAAAGGACTGCTGCGAGGGAGCGTCAGCGCGCCAACACCGGCGACGACCAGCTGACGCAAAGGAGACACCGCGGGGGCGAGAAGGCCAAACTCATCAATAGGAGACACCTCATCATCGCCCTGCTAAAGGCGAAGGTGGAAGAAAAGGCACGCAGGATCCGCCTACAGGAGGAGTTAAAAGAGATCAACACCCTGTTAAATAATAGGAAGAAGCGGGCTAACAGACGTTAGCACTTCGCTTATTTTTTTTTGAAATTAATAGTAACCATCTTGCGCAATGCGCTAGTTACGACTATGAAACACACTAACCAATCTCAATACACTACACTAAATACTAAAAAAACACTTTGTTGTATAAACTTAGAATAAGTAAAATATTGTAAAATTGTCTTTTGCAAATGTAAACAACAAAGTGTTCCCCTGTTGTTCTAAACACAATTATCTACAAAAATATTTATGAATGGCCAGAAATATCTATGAAAATTAAAAAAATTTAAATTTAAATTTAAACGTCTCAGGCACTGGATAAATTACCCAGTAGCACAACAATTATAATAATCCAAATCTTAAATTCCCTATGAATTCCAAATTTTGAAATTTTAAAATGAAAAACATTATAAGTTTTCAGTTCAGTCAGTTTAATAAAAAAAAAAAATTTGAATTAAATTAAAGCCACAGGCAGGAAAACTGTTCTGTTTATGAATAGTAATGCAATAAGTAAATTTCCCGAAGACTTTCTAATTGAATCAAATCATAATTCTGAACAGAATTCCAAAATGGGATTAGTAGACGTAAAGTCAGTGGATTCCACTGCTAACGTTATAAATAAAGTTGAATCAACCAACACAGATTTAGAATTAACAAATATATTACTGATAATCATAGTTGTTATAATGTGTGCAAATTGTTTTTACAAATTATATAAACTGCATAACAAATGCCTAAAGAAAAGATTCATGAGCCAAGCAAATGACTTGGACAAAATTTAAATTTGGACAGCACAAACAACAATGATTAATCATAATTGACAATATCATAATAATTATAAGATACCAATTAAACTTAATAAAAAAAAAAATAAATACAAACAGAGATCATAGATAATGAATATACAGTATTATGAACAGTAATATCCCAGAATAATCTTGAAAAACAAAGTAGCTTGTCAATATTATGGAATGGCCAGAACTTTCTAAGCAGATCCAAAATATTAAAACGACATTTGAAAAAGCGTATAAATGTCTAACACAAAATAGACAAACGCATATAGAAACAGTCAATAGGCACTCCATAACATTGATCGACAGTTTTAACGAAGCTCGATTGTTGATATATCAACATAAAGATGTATTAACCAATGAACATTGGTCAGAAGCGTCAAAGCTGCTAATAAAACTGAGAAATAGTATCCAAACAGTTAAAGACAAGCATAATTTAAATATAATACTACCTTCTATTTTAAATACACCTGTAAAGTTGGAACTCGGTAAAAACCTTGAAGATCAGACTGGGGATATTCAATTAGAAGAAGAAGATTTAACAAATCTAACAATCCCTGCTGTTATCACACTGGATTACAACGATATTTTATCTGAAAGTGAAGAAAGTACTGATAATAGCCTTATAATGGTTGACACAGCCGCCGCCCAGAGGGCATATATTAGGGAAATTGCACAAGCAGTCCCAGAATTTGACGGAAAGAAAACCCGTCTTGAAAAATTCTTAACGGCATTAAGACTTGTCAACCTAACAAAGGGAACTTATGAGGAAATTGCCATAGAGTTGATTAAATCAAAAATAACGGGCACAACCCTCAATAAAATAAAAAATGAAACCACAATAAATGGAATTATTGCAAAATTAAACGCCGTAGTTGTCGGTGAAACACCCGCCAACATAAAGGCAAAAATGGACACGTTAACGCAGAAAGGCAAAACAGCCACTCAGTTCACAACTGAACTAGAAAATCTGCGACAGCTTCTTGAAGCTGCTTATATTGACCAAGGCATACCATCTGAAAATGCTGACACGCTCAGCACTACAGAAGCCATTAACACAATGATTAGTAAAACTAGTCACGAAAGTGTTAAAACCGTTATGGAGTCTGGTATTTTCACTACCATGGATGCTGCCGTTACAAGACTTACTGGTAGCGTGAATACAGTGATGTACTCTAAAAGAGGAAATAACAACTACCGCGGTAGTTACAATCGTGGTAACTATCGTGGTAGAGGCAATGGTAACTACCAAAACAGAGGAAACAATAACTACGGTAATCAAAACAACAATTACCGTAGAGGCCGAGGAAATGGAAACAACAATTCCAACCGAAGCCGAAACAACCAAAATAGCAATAGTACAAACAATGTTAGAGTAACCCAGAACACTCCGGGAAACTCCCAACAACCCTCAGATATTCAGCAGTAGGAAATTATACGGTCAATCTTAGTTTAAATATATTTGTAGACTTTTTCAATGTAAAGACAAATAAAAAACTGGTATTTTTAATAGATACTGGTGCAGATATATCTCTGTTAAAGGAAAATTCTGATATCTTTCATGATATCCAAATAAATAAGAAGATCAATATTCAAGGCATAGGCCAAGACATAATACAGTCCAAAGGACTGATTTCAATAGAGATACAGACAGGTAAATACATAGTTCCACATGATTTTCACTTAGTAGATTTGCATTTCGCAATACCTTGTGATGGAATAATAGGCATTGACTTCATTAAGAAATTCAATTGCCAATTAGATTTCAAACCAAATGAAGATTGGCTCATAATGAGACCAAATAATCTAAATTTCCCAATTTATGTTCCAATAACATACAGTTCTGGTAATAATTCCATTGTTCTACCAGCAAGATCCCAAGTAGTCAGAAAAATTCACCTATCATCAGATGAAGATAGTGTACTAATTCCAAACCAGGAAATTAAAGAAGGCATTTATGTTGCAAACACAGTTGCAACAACCAAAAAATGCATTTGTCCGTTTACTGAATACGACCAGTACCGATCAAGTAGTAGATATTAAAAATTTGTCATATGAACCACTTTCGAACTACGACATAGTTCAAAACAATCCAGAAAATAGAGAAAAAACTGTCTTATCTCAATTAACAAAAAATTTTCCACCACAATTCAAAAAAAAAAATTGACTAATTTATGCACCCAGTTTAGTGACGTATTCGGACTCGAAACCGAATCGATCACTACCAATAACTTCTACAAACAAAAGCTAAGATTGAAGGATGATGAACCAGTCTACATAAAAAATTATAGAAACCCTCAAAGCCAAATAAATGAGATACAAGTACAAGTACAAAAATTAATCGACAATAAAATAGTTGAACCATCTGTATCCCCTTATAACAGCCCACTTTTGTTGGTTCCGAAGAAATCTCTTCCAGGTTCTGACAAGAAAAAATGGCGATTAGTAATTGACTATCGTCAAATCAATAAAAAACTGTTGTCGGATAAATTCCCGCTCCCTAGAATTGATGACATTTTGGATCAACTAGGAAGAGCAAAATACTTTTCATGCCTTGACTTAATGTCAGGATTTCACCAAATTGAACTCGAAAAAAGTTCAAGAAATATAACGTCTTTCTCAACAAGCAATGGCTCGTATCGCTTCACGCGATTGCCATTCGGCTTAAAAATAGCGCCAAATTCTTTCCAGAGAATGATGACTATAGCATTTTCCGGATTAGAACCTTCTCAAGCTTTCCTTTATATGGATGATTTAATAGTCATTGGTTGTTCCGAAACACAAATGCTCAAAAACTTAATTGATGTTTTTGAGAAATGTAGGAAATACAATCTTAAATTACATCCTGAAAAATGTTCATTTTTCATGCATGAAGTCACATTTTTGGGACACAAATGCACGGATAAAGGAATCTTGCCTGACGACAAAAAATACGACGTCATTAAAAATTACCCAGTCCCACATGATGCGGACAGCGCTAGACGATTCGTTGCATTCTGCAACTATTATAGACGTTTTATCAAAAATTTTGCCGACTATGCTCGTCACTTAACAAGATTAAGTAAAAAAAATGTAAAATTCGAATGGACAGCTGATTGTCAGCATGCCTTCGAACACCTCAAATCGGCACTAATAAATCCAAATTTATTACAATACCCAGACTTCAGCAAAGAATTTTGCATAATACCAGATGCAAGTAAACAAGCATGTGGAGCAGTTTTAACTCAAAACAAAAATGGACTCCAACTTCCAGTTGCTTATGCATCAAGATCGTTTACTAAGGGTGAAAGTAATAAAAGTACAACAGAACAAGAATTGGCAGCAATTCATTGGGCAATAACTTATTTTAGACCATATATTTATGGTAGACACTTCAATGTCAAAACAGATCACAGACCATTAACATACTTGTTCTCAATGGTAAATCCAAGCTCAAAGCTAACGCGAATGAGACTTGAATTAGAGGAGTATAATTTTACAGTCGAATATCTGAAGGGTAAAGACAATTTTGTAGCGGATGCGTTATCAAGAATAACCATTCAACAGCTACAACAAATAAATGGATCAATAAAGAAAGTCACTACAAGATATCAAAGTAGACAAAATTCCTGCGCAGGAAAAGAAAAAATAGAATTGCCATGGCAATCTATAGAAAAAGCTTCAAAGCCCAACGTATATAAAGTCATTAATAATGACGAAGTACGTAAAGTAGTGACCTTGGTCAAACAAGGTAAGAAAATTACTGCAAGATATGATGTTAGCGATTTATATACCAATGGAACTCTTGACTTAGGTCAATTTTTCCAAAGGCTTGAAACGCAAGCCGGTATAAATAAAATCAGGCAACTCAAAGTGGCACCGTGGGAAAATATCTTTGAACACGTTTCAATCGATAATTTCAAAAATATGGGCAATAAAATATTAATTTCATTGAGAGTAGCGCTACTCAACCCGGTGACCCAAATAAAAACAATAAAAGAAAAAGAAGCTCTATTGTCTACATTCCATGATGATCCTATACAAGGAGGTCACACAGGCATCTCAAAAACCTTGGCCAAGGTCAAAAGACATTATTATTGGAAAGGTATGACTCGAGATATTACTGAGTACATACGAAAATGTCAAAAATGCCAAAAATCAAAAGTGACAAGAAAAATAAAAACTCCTTTAACAATAACTGATACGCCAATACACGCTTTCGACAGGGTTATAGTAGACACCATTGGTCCACTACCCAAGTCTGAAAATGGAAATGAATATGCAGTCACATTAATTTGTGATCTGACTAAATATCTAGTTGCGATTCCAATACCAAACAAAAGTGCTAACACAGTAGCAAAAGCGATTTTTGAGAATTTTATTCTAAAGTACGGTCCAATGAAGACGTTCATTACGGACATGGGAACAGAATACAAAAATTCTATAATAAATGACTTGTGCAAGTATTTACAAATTAATAACATAACATCAACTGCACACCACCACCAGACAGTTGGAACAGTCGAAAGAAGTCACAGAACTTTTAATGAATACATACGTTCATATATATCAGTCGATAAAACTGATTGGGACGTATGGATCCAATATTTCGTTTACTGTTTCAACACAACCCCATCTATGGCACATGGCTATTGTCCATATGAACTTGTTTTCTGTAAAACAAACAATTTATTCAAACATTTTAATAGCATAGACACCATAGAACCATTATATAATATAGATAATTATGCTAAAGAAAGTAAATATAGATTAGAAATAGCATATAAAAGAGCTAGAATTATGTTAGAAGAAAATAAGAGAAATAATAAGGAATTATATGATAAAAAAGTAAGAAACGTAGATATATCGGTAGGAGATAAAGTCCTACTTAATAATGAGACAGGACATAAGTTAGATCCAACTTATTTAGGTCCCTATACAGTAGTAAAGTTAGAAGATAACGATAATATAATAATTAGGGATACTAAAAGAAAAAATCAAAAAGTACATAAGGATAGATTAAAACTTTATAATAACTGAATTGAAAACTATAATATAAACAAAGGAAATTGTTCGAACAAAATAATACAAAACAATAAAAAACAAAATGGAATTTAAGAAAAGGAAACTCAAAAAGAAAAATATTCTTTTCTAAAAGAGACAACATTTAAATGAAATACTAACACATACATATATTTTGTTAAATAAACATAGTTTTAAACATGTACACGTACACATACAATTAAAAAAAAAAAAATTAATATAATATAAACAAAAAAAAAAAAAAAAAAAAAAAAAAAACACAAAAATATAACTAACATTAATACTTAAAATAACTACATAAATTACGTTATTTTTTTAAAGGAGGGAGATGTAGCATGCGTACATATGTATATTTATACATATGAACAAGGCTGCAACACTTTGTTGTTATGCCAACAGCAGCGACTTTGTCGCAGCGCGCCTAACGCTAAGCGCCTTCCGCGCATATTCAAGTGCAGACGAAATATGATCTGTACTTTACAACAACGACGGCCCAAATAGCTAAGTCAGCGTTCTCACGCTTGACCGTCGCTGTATATACATACATATGTGCGCGCATGACTCTCTCAGCTAGCCAGCAACGTTTCCGTTGCTGTATATAATAAGCTTATATACAATGTATGTAAAACGGCTGCTCACTGCTTCACGGTGGACAGCTTTAACTTTAAGAATTCATTCAATAAAGTAGTTTGATGAAAGTAAGTCCCTGCGTGTCGTTCCATCAATTACAGCCCCAACTGCCTGGCACATCAGCATTCCGGGCGATCGTGTCGCAGTGGAGCTAGATGCCGCATCTGTGGTGGTGAGCACCACACCTTGCTCGACCTAGACGACGACCATTCTCCGGCTTCCTCGCAAAGGGCTCGACCGAGGAGCCCATCAGAAGACTCGCTGCGTCACTCTCCAATCCGAGCGCAACGACCCCCAACACCAACATCCACCCTGGAAGTAGCTGTCATGCCGACGGTGACCATCCTTGTCACTGTCGGTGAAAAATCTTTCGAGATGCGGGCACTGGTCGATCCATGCAGTCGGCACAGTCGCATCGATGCCTCCTTGGCAAAGGCCCTAGGCCTCTCCGCCACTAGGCTCGATGACAGGGTCAGTGCTCGCATCAAATCCAAGCACGGGACCTTCGACAGAGATTGCAACTTGGAGGTTATTCAAGACCTCAAATTTCGGACACCAAAGGCGCCGGTCGCAGAACGTTTCCGGCAAGACGTTCCCAACATTGTGTTGGCGGATGCAGGATGGTTCAAGCCATCCCTAGTGAGTTTGGTGTTGGGTGCCGATGTGTACGGCTCCATTATCCAGCCAGGAGTGCTTCCGAGCGAATATGGGCCAGTGGCTCAGAACACAACGTTTGGGTGGATCCTGTCTGGAGTCTGCAGCCAATAAGGTCCGCTCCCCAAGTCCTTTCCTTTATTTGCAACTATATTGCAAGGGGGGCGGAATGTTTAAGCCGAAAAGTAGGCAGCGGCATCTGCAACTCCCCATCTGAATGTTGTGTGAAAGCTCGCTCTCTTTTTCTGTTATTAACATATTTAAATATGTAATGTAATATAGCTAGCCTGCTGAGCATGCTCAGTAGGCTTTACATTTTAGTACTGATTTACCATCCAATAAAGAAGTTCTACGCCCACGCGCAAAAACCCGAAAACTCAGTTTTGTTGTTATTTCTAAAAAGTATTTATTCTTTCGGTTGTTTTTTTAAAATTTTTTTTTATCCCCCCCCGACGATTTCACATGGTCTTACTCTAATGGTCTCTGGTACCGATGAACTAGAGAGATGGTTCTGAGGTGGGCAAGCTGAGGCCACCAGACGGGTCGCAGGTTGCGGATAGCGCAAGGCCTCTAGTAGAGGTTAGCTGTGAATAGCGACTTGTCGTGAATAAGCAGTCCCGGACAACAGCGGGTACCACACCGTTGTGGGACCGACAAGGCGCCTGTCCGACCGCCTTCAATAAGTAGTCTCACACACTCCCTTCCACTACATATTTTCCTACCCAAGTCCTATCCCCCTCATCTCTCACAGGGCAGTGGTGTCGTCCTGAGGCAAAGGTGCCACTTCACCCCCCTAAGCCAGAGCGTTATGTGGTCCGTGCTCATTGGCTGGTTTGCAGTCAGGGGTAACCGACTGTATTTGAACGGAGCCTCACCGATACCTGGCCACCTCGGTGAGTATACTTGGCCCCGTCGTGTTACTGGGGGCTATGACACGCCGGTACTACTTTCCCCTACACTCGTGGGACCTAATACATGGATCAAAAATTTTTAAACAATATGCGGGGCTTAACCGCAACAGAGACAGCAGAGCGGATGGAAGAGGCGGCTCTGGACAAAGGCGGCAGGCTGACGCCGCGCAGGGGCCAAGCCCCTCACTCCAAGAGCACTGCTCTGCCGAAGGGCTCGTCCCCGAAGCCGAGTACCTCGAAGAGTGCAGAGACTCTCAAGTCTCAAGTGGCAGTCAAGCTGGTCGCCACACGTACGGACGTAGGTGGTGGGGCTGCAGTGCCCGGCACTGCACCGGTGGCTGCCCTGCGGGCTAACGTAGCTAGCGGGGGAGACGCCGCAACACTCTCCTCTGTTCCACAGGGAAGGCTGCAGCAGAGAAAGAAGCCGCCTCTACCGGCACCAGGCCAGCCTGGTGGCTCTGGTGACCCGCTAAGGCAGGGCCTCAGCGGAGCCGGTCGCAAGTGGTACCTTCGGTACCTCGAGCGTGGCTTGAAGCCGGAAGAGGCACGCAAGAGAGCACTGGAGCACCGGGCACCGACCGCGTCTCCAGTGGAGCGAACCGACGGCCAGGCCGTGGCGGGGAGGAAGCGACAACTCCACCATACGTCGCCAACCGAACTCCCCACTGACCACAAGAGGTCGAAGGGTAGAGGCTACACGGCTCCGGAGGGCCAAGGAACCTCAGTTGGTTCGAAGCGACCGAAGGCGGCCACATATGCCAGTGTAGCCAAGGGTACTAACCTTGCTATACTGGCTCGTGACTTCCCGAGGAAGCGGCTGACCAAGGAGGAGCTGTCGGCGGTGGAGTTAGCCCTTGTCGACGAGATGAGGAAGGGCTGGACTGCCAGCCTTAACTTCAATGGCATACAATTCCGGGACGGTCTAGTCCTAGTGGACTGTCTGGATGAGAATGCCAGAAAGTGGCTGGAGCTGAAGGTGCCCAGCATCAGTGCAGCAGTGGGTGTGGAACTCCGCACATGCCCACAAGACGAGGTCCCTGAGACGAATATCGTCACCTTATACCTGCCACGTACGGCTGGGGAGACGGTGGAGAATTCCCTTGGCCTGCTCATTAAGCAGAACAAAGGTCTTCTCACCGAGACGTGGCGCGTGCTCAGGGCACTAGAGACCAAGGACGGCAAGGTGCTGACGCTTGGTTTGGAGGACGAAGCTCTCACATTCCTCAAGAGCAGGGAGATGATGGTGAGCTTCAGGTTTGGTCAGCTGAGGTGCCGGCTGCATAAGAAGCAAGCCGCGACAGTGACGGCTGCGAAAGAGCGAGCAGACGACGTGCCTGGCACTTCTTCTGCTGTAGCTGAGGCAGCACCCACCTGCCCTATCGAAGAGGCAGCAGCAGCCGAAGCCATCGCGGTCTGGGAAGCCGAGCTTGACTCGGACCTGTCGCGGCTTCGCGTGGGAAGCGAGGTAGATCTCCTGAGCGACGAGCAGCCGTCTGAGGATGAGCAGACACCCACCGGGACGCTGTCAGAAGCATATCTGACGCTCTCGGAGGGGGAACCGGAGCTCTAATGGTGACCACGAGCGTGGCACAGATCAACCTGCATCACGCGAGGGCAGCTTCGGCTGTCATCAGCAGGTTGATCTCCAGGTCTGACCTGGGGCTGGTGCTCATCCAGGAGCCATGGGTTGTCAGAGGCAGAATCTGCGGACTAAACCATGTAAGTACGCAACTAGTTGCAGATATGAGGGAGACATCGCCAAGAGCGTGCATCTTGGTGCGAAAGAACACTAACTTTCTTTGTCTCTCCAAATTTCTCAGCAGGGATCTTGTAGCAGTGCTAATCACTGGAGAGTTTGGAAGTATGGTGGTGGCGTCAGCCTACTTCCCGGGAGATACGTCGGAAGCCCCCCCAACAGAGGTCCAGGATCTGGTGGCACACTGCAGCAGCAATAAACTCCCCTTGCTGCTGGGTTGCGACGCAAACGCGCATAGTGTGGCGTGGGGCAGCACGAACAACAATAGTAGAGGTGAGTGCTTACTTGATTATCTTGTAGCTAGTGACTTATCGGTGTTTAATGTGGGGGCTGAACCTACCTTTATCACCAAAATAAGAGCCGAAGTGATTGATATCACTTTTGGGAACGGGGGGGCCTCTGAGCTGGTACACAACTGGAGGGTCTCTACAGAACCGTCAATGTCGGATCACAGGATCATCCTCTTCGACATTAGCAGAAATTTCAGGTTTAGTAAGGTTATCAGAAATCCTCGGAGGACAGATTGGTTGCTCTACCAGTCCTGCCTAGGATTAAATCTGAGCAGACTAAACCATTGTAAGAGGGTCTCGTCCCATGAAGAGCTAGAGCATCTCTCAGCAGAGGTTGGTGAGACGATTTTGAATGCCTATCATTCTAGTTGTCCAGCCAAACCCATAGAGTCCAACAGGGATAACCCTTGGTGGAATAAAAAGTTAGGAATGCTTCGAGCAGAAGTCAGGAAGCTGTTTAACACAGCCAAAAGGAATAGTGACAGATGGGACTTGTACACCAAGAAGCTAACAGAATATAACAAGGAAATCCGGTACAGTAAGCGAGCTCACTTCCGGAGCTTTTGCTCTAACCTAGAGCAGGTCACACCAGCTGTAAGGGTCTTTAAAGGCGATTTCGAAAGGCAAAGCACTGTCCGAAATCTGCTTAAAGAAGCCGAATGGTTCCTTCACGGAAAATGAGGTTGAGAAGGCAGAACTTCTCCTGCAAACTCACTTTCCACTTTGTAGAACCATCACCAACGCTGATAGCTGTTACGAAACGGTCCCCTACAGGAGACCGGACTGGAGCCTGGCTGCAGCCATAGTAACAGAGCAGAAGATCAGGTGGGCCATTGGAACGCTTAGTCCCTACAAGGCCCCAGGTACGGACGGTATCCTTCCCGTCCTTCTTCAGAAAGGGTTGGAACACCTAATGGTGTTCCTCATTCGTATCTTCCGGGGAAGCCTAGCTATGGGCTACATACCTAGGACATGGAGGACGGCCAGGGTGATTTTTATCCCGAAGGTGGGGAAAAAAGACCCCTTTCACCCCAAATCCTTCAGGCCAATCAGCCTTACTTCCTTCCTTCTAAAAACCCTCGAAAAGTTAGTTGACAATCACATTAGGTCCTCGCACCTAGTGTCCAGTCCCTTGCATGATCATCAGCATGCCTATAGAGTAGGTAAGTCGACAGAATCGGCTCTCCTAGACCTGGTAAACAGCCTCCAATGCTCAGTGAAGGCCAAAGATGTTGCTCTTTGTGCCTTCATGGACATAGAGGGTGCTTTCGACAACACAGCACATGATGTTGTGGGTAGGGCGCTTCGGGGAAAAGGGGTTGAGTCAGGACTTACTTTCTGGCTTGGCAATCTCCTTGACACTAGAATAGCGGAAGTCACTGTCAACAATTTGACGGTCAGGGCTCAAACCACCAGAGGTTGTCCACAGGGGGGTGTCCTATCACCTCTCCTCTGGAGTCTCGTGGTGGACGAGCTACTTGTTAGACTTACAGATAATGGATTTGAATGCCAAGGCTATGCCGATGACATTACCATTGTCTGTAAAGGCAAATTTGAAAACACGCTGTGTGATAGGATTACACTGGGTCTTAGTCTTTGTATAGACTGGTGCAGGGACGTGGGGCTGAATATCAATCCAGCAAAAACCACAATTGTTGCGTTCACCAATCGTTACAAGCTAAAATCCATAAGACCCATTTCCATTGGGGGCACGGTAATCCCAATCTCCTCGGAGATTAAGTATCTGGGGATAATCTTAGACAAGAGGCTACTTTGGAAACAGCATGTTGAGCATGCGGTACGCAAGGCAACACTGGCTCTTATGAGCTGTAGATCACTCGCAGGGAAAAATTGGGGAGTGTCCCCAAAAATCCTTCTATGGATGTACACAGCAATGGTGAGGCCCATAGTGAGCTACGGTGCTGTGGTCTGGGCAGGACGTGTAGACCTTGATGTCACCAAACGGCAACTGGGCAAGCTCCAGAGACTTGCCTGCACGTGCATCTCGGGCGCAATGCGTACGTGCCCGTCCTCAGCATTGGACGTATTGCTGGGACTTCCGCCATTGCATGTTTACATCAAACACTGTTCGAACAGGTCAATTATGAGAGTGGCAGGAGCGAATGCAATCGCTTCTGTCCCTAGTGCAACTGGCACACTGTTGGCCTATCCGCAAGATACGCAGTTGGCCCTTTTTAGTTTCGAGAAGCTGTTCAAAACAGAGCTCAGCAATAAAGCAAAGTGGACTAGTCTGTCGAACACCTATAATGTGAAACCACATGCTATTAGATGGTACACGGACGGTTCACTTACGAATGAGGGTGCTGGAGCTGGAATCTGCGGACCCCGGCTCAAACACCATGAACCACTCGGTAAATTCGCCAGCATATTCCAAGCGGAAGTGCATGCGATTGAAAGATGTACCTCCCTCAACATCGAGAGGGGCTACGCTCTTAGAGACATAGCCATTTTCTCTGACAGCCAAGCAGCGATCAAAGCACTCAGTGCCTACAAGATCGTCTCCAAGCTGGTTTGGCAATGTATAGAAACACTCAATAGATTGGGCTGTAATAACACAGTCACCATCTACTGGGTACCAGGACATGCGGGTATTCCCGGCAATGAAGTTGCCGATATCATGGCCAGGAGGGGAGCTAGCACTCCCTTCCTCGGCCCCGAACCTTTCTGTGGGCTAGGACCAGGGATTATTAGTCAGAGCAATCGCATCGATCTGCGCAACGCTTGTGAGGACGCTTGGCGTTCTTCACAGGGGGGCAAGACAGAGCAAGCGACTGCTAGGTAGCTACAACAAGAAGAGAACGGAGGACTGTCTGAAGCTGAGCAAAGGATCTCTTCGGATAGTCACGGGCTTCTTGACTGGGCACTGCAGACTGCGCAAGCATCTGCACAATCTCAAGTTAGGAGCGGACAGTCTTTGCAGAATGTGTCTGGAGGGGGATGAAACTCCTGAGCACCTGCTTGAGGATTGTCCCGCCATTAGTCGACTGAGGCTTTCTCTTCTGGGGAGCCTCTTTCTGTCCACAGAGGAGATGAGGGCTCTCCGACCAAGCCACATCGTCGCGTTCCTGCGATCGATTGGGCTGTTCGAGGAGCTGTAACTCACAAACAGTAAGAGGGCACAATAGATCCTAGTGGTCGCAGTGCACGTACCTCATGCAATAATAATAATAATAATACTCTAATGGTCCCGAATGGGCTCTCTAGAATTAAATTATATTAATAAATGGATCCTTTTCCGATTAATTTATATTTTTACATCTTAAATAGATGTGAAGCGTCCACAGACAATACATATAAAACCTAAAGCAACAAAAACAACAAACATAAGCCACGAGGAAAGATCTTTCGCCGCTAGGAAAAAACGGTGAGTAATTATAAAAAAAAAAAAACTTTGTTTTAAATTTTATGGCAAAGCCGAACCAAATTGCCAAGAGTTAACAATATTTTTGCCACCAGTGTGTACTAAAGCTGCATAAGCATACATAAGTATGCACGCATGGGTGTGCGTGTCTTAAACATGCTTTTTAAAGCTCGAAAGCTTCACTTTCGGAAGCTTAATATGTAAATATGTATGTGCATATTTTAGCTAATTTTTCTTCGCTTGGTGTTTGGCAATTTGGTGATCGCTTTTATATATATGTTACATTTACATTTTTATTTAGAAAAAGCACATAAAAACATATAACATGCAATTTAAATAAAAATTATTCCTATAAATTATTATTCTTACACGCATATATATGTATATATGAAATGAAACATATGTATACACCTACAGCCACAAATTGGGATGAATAGCCTAGCATCCCTGCAGACTAGAGCGGGTCAATTTGTATGGACCAAAAAAAATTGATCGGGAGTATAGCAAAAACACAATCTACGGCAAATTCTTAGAAACTTTTCCCAAGAAACTATGGGTCGGAGATCGATTTCGAACCAGCGGTTTTTTGATTGAAAATTTTTATATGTGAAAATGCAAAAATATGTGACATATCATCAAAAAATCGATTGAAGGTGATGGAAAACTGGTTTGCATCGTTCTCAAAACAACTTATTTGAACAGACATTCTCTTCTTCTTTCAAATAAGGCCCAAATATATAGAAAAAATAGGTGTTTAGGTGGAAAAGTGCCTCAAAATATAAATATTATCACTGTAATCACAGAAATTATGACCAGGAAGGACTGTTGAAATTCATGGAAAGCCGACCTGCGTCGTTCTTAAAAACCATTTTTAAAGAGATATATATTTTTTTCTTTTCTTTTCTTATTTTGAACTATTAATAAATAAATTAATTAATGCACTGTATAGGATAAACAGTTTAAAAATAAATAAAATTATTTAGACTAATTTTGACTAGAGTAATTTACAAAAAGAAATTCTTTTGCTTGGGCTTAATAAATAATTTCTGTTTGCTAATATTTAAAATATGAAATAAAAAAATATACACCAATAAAATTATATCCCTTAGACATAAATATTAGTTTATAAAATCCGAACAAAAATGAAGCACTGTTGAAAAATGAATTATTTTTATTTTTAAATTCCTTAATTATATGATTAAAATTTTATTGTTAGTAAAATAGTTTAAAAATGAAGTCGAGTTTTAAAATGAATAATAATTTGAATAAATATTACATTGTTTTGAAGTAACAATGGAGTACTAATTTTGTTTCGTTCAGGGGGAAGACATGATGACATAATAATCTAGTGGAAGTTTTTCTAGGGGATCTTCAACAAAATGCCGCGTAGAAGATCATGGTTGGGAAGGGTAGAGAGCGCGAGTGTCGATCGTCACCTTTAGACCTCGCACTAAAAGAAGATTAGTTTGTGTGAGATTTATATGTTTTTTTGTTGTTAGTTTGTTATTTGTTTGAAGATTATCGTCGCTATTTTTAGCGATGGTGAAAGATGCGTTGTGTTTCGTGGAGTAAAGCTCCCTTAGTAAAGTTTGAAAGGAATCCTAATATTTAAAGTTTATGTACCATACAGTTGAGGCACAGGAAAAACCCACCCCACGCCAAAGAGCTAAGGCACCAGTAGGATTCCACCTACTGTGATCCTCAATTGAAACATTTAGCCAGCGTCATCTCGGCTCTACTGCTACTGGTGCTGTTATATGACGGCCGGCTTGTAGTATTATTAGAATGGTATGTAAAAATTGCAAACAAAGCATCGGTCTTATTTGTAATTCTGTTTGTTGGTTTTCATTTCGGAATATAAAGCGCTAAAAAATATTAGTGCTCAAAACAACCCTTAATATGCAAATTAAACACGGTCCCTGCTCGGGCGCCAAAATGATAAATCAAGAGCGTTTTGTTATGTTTCTCTTTAAATGTCGGGGTATTTAATTGTCACATAAAAGTGATTTAGATTTATTCACATGCGAGATCGACAAACTTATTTCTTAAACTAATGCTGCATTCACACTAGTTGACAAACAGGTCAACATTGATAACAACTTAGTCAACCCTAGTGTGAACAGCTATCAACTTGGTCAACTGTTAAGTTGACAAAAAATTGACAATTCGTAAGACATCAGTTGACTTTTCCAATGTGAAGATAGTGTGAATACTTTGTGTCAACAGTTGACGTCAATATTGGCGAGTTGACAGCACAAAATAAGTTGACATCATGTTCACTCTTTTGCGTTGTGTTGACAAGTATTTATTTAATGATATTTCACGCAACAGCTATCGATAAATGGTATATTGATATTTGTCCTCCTCTAGAGCTCAAAGTTTGTGTTGTTGTTCGCGCGCTCAAGAAAAATATAAAAATATGGATGACATTTTTTACGACAAACCATATCTTGGTCCTGATCTTTCAGATATAATATAGGTATAATTCTTGAACCCACATTTTAATTTTATTTTCACTTATCTCCTCCTCTTCTTCGTCCTCAAGAGCTAATACCAACAGCGATACTGTAGCCAATTTATTTTTTGCAGGTGATGCCATTGTACTTATTTTTCTTTAAAGATAACAAATTAAATCTACGTACTTACCACTCTTTTTATAAATTAACACCTTTAAAACAAGCACGATATCGATGAAAATCACTTTCGATAATTACTTATTTTTCTTTAAAGGTAACAAATTAAATCTACGTATTTACCACTATTTTTATAAATTAACACCTTTAAAACAAGCACGATATCGATGAAAATCACTTTCGATAATTACACAATATCGCCGTCAACGAAAAATACTTTAGCTACGTTGACGTCAATGAACGTTGATATCAACTAGTGTGAATTACTGTCAACTTCATCATCAACGCGTTGGCATGTTGCTCAACTCGAAAATTATGGTGCATTTACACTAGTTGAAGGCCTATTTACATTGGCGCGAGACGCGAGGCGAGACTCGCGTTCGAATTCGATAGCGTGGACACTCGCTTCAAAAAAACGCATGTCTATTTACATTGACGCGATACCTGCGGGCGTGTTTTTATCGAAAATTGCAACCCTGTGCAATAAAACGTGGCAGCCCTGTTCACCATAATATGGCAACACTTAACAAAAAAGCAAACATCTCCTTATTGTTTCTATACAAACGCAAGAGCAAGTGCTATGAGTTCTATTAAAAAAGTATTAATTTATGCAGCAATGGGCTTGGCCGCTAAAATGAAAAGAGACAATTTGAAAAAAAGGCAGAAATGTAGGTGGTGGGTTAGACCGATATACTTACAACGTAGCAGAATTGGTTTTTTTGAAACCACTTTTGTTACGTTGAAAAACGATGCGGACATGTTTTTCAAGGCCACCAGAATGACGGTGAAATTCTTTGATGCACTGCTGGCATTGACAAAAGAGCAGTTGGATAAATTTTCCCCAAGAAAGCCCATTGTTCCAGAATGCAGGCTTCTGTTGACATTAATGTAAGTGATATATAAAACAACAACACTTAATTGCTGCTTAAAATTTTCATGTAAATTTTTTTAAGGTTTCTGGCCCACGGCGGTTCGCGCTACATGTATTCATTAAAATTCAAAATATCGGTTCCATCCGTTTGTGAAATTGTTAATGAAACATGTGAGGTGATATGGTCTGCTCTCAACGACACTTATTTGGCAACTCCTGACTGCGAAGAATGGAAGCGAATTGCTCAGCGATATGAGCATAAATGGAGAATGCCGAACTGTGTAGGAGCAATTGACGGGAAGCATGTTTCAATTGTATGTCCACCTACAGCAGGATCACAATTTTTCAACTACAAAGGCAGACACAGCATTGTACTTTTGGCTATTTGTGATGATGATTATTGTTTTTCGATGGTGGACATAGGAGCATATGGAAGCCAAAGTGATGGCGGCATTTTTGCAGAGAGCTCCTTTGGCAAGCTCTTTAAAGAAGAAAAACTATCGCTTCCAACACCAGAGCCACTACCTACAACAACCGAACAATTTCCATATTATTTTGTTGGGGACAATGCTTTTCCATTGTCCAAAAATTTGATGCGACCATTTCCAGGTAATTGTAATCTATAAGATAAATCATTAATCTAGCTAATATTTAACATATTTTATAGGTAATAATTTGGGCAATGATGAGGCTAATTTTAACAAGAGATTGTCTCATGCTAGAGTCACAATTGAAAACACATTTGGCATTTTAGCAGCGCGTTGGAGGGTGCTCCGTAATGATATTCATGCTTTGCCGAAAAATGTGGATAACATTATTAAAGCATGTGTGGTTTTGCACAACTTTTTAATGTTGCAAAAATGTTGTGTATACTGCCCTTCCAATTATGCAGATCGTGCGGAAAACGGAAATATAATATCAGGTCATTGGAGAACAGCGAGCGATAGCGATAATTTCATCATACCACCTAGCAGAGCTCATAATGCATCTCAATCCAATATAAATCATAGAAAAAAACTTTGTAACTATTTGAAATATAATAAATAATTGAGATAAAAATTATAAAAATAAACACTGAATACTTTTTTCAATTATATTTATTCATTGTTTTTTTCTTTCCACTCCGAAAGCAGCTGCAAGCAATATGTGTGTACATTGTTTTCAAACTTCATTTGTTCCAATGGTGGTAAATTGAATGACGCAACTGTGTCAGCCAAATTGGAAAAAAATTTATGTGGTCCTTCTTTAGGCTTTTCCTCACATGACTTTTCGTTAATTTCGATTAACTTTTAAGAAAACTGGCATACTCCTCATCTGTCTCTTTGAACCGCTTGCTTCCTGGAGTGGAGCTTCGCGAACGTCGAGAAGTCGAAGGCTGAGTTTCCAATGTTAAATCAATGTCTGTTGAATTGTCCAATGAAAAAATCTCTTCGATCTCCTCGGATAGGACATCATAGTTTCCTGATGTTCTGTAAAGATAATATACAATAAGTTTATATTCTCTGAGCTGATGATGGCTGATGGATATCTTACTTTCTTGGTTGCATCGAATCTTTTAGGAAAGCCAAGTGCTCGCTGTATTTATACGGCTTCCTGCCTTCAAACGCCTGTCCACTAACACTTTTCGACTCTTTTAAATATTTGCCATATTGATCCCTCAGTGATTTCCAAGCAGTTTTGCAGTCATTTACTAAAGAAAAATAAATGTTTAAACGTTTACTTTTCCTTGCATGTTGTTACTTACCTGGAATATTTATTTCAACTGCAATTTCGGCCCACAGCTTATCTTTCACCTCATTGTTTCTGTATAATCTTTCGCTTTTATCATATAAAATGGGTTTATCTCTAATTAAACTCATGAGACATTCAATTTTATCGGAATTTAATTTTTGCATGTTGGCTACTCAAAATATTTCACATTAATGCAGCTGCTTGGTGAAGCCTGAACAGCTGTTTTTCACGCTTCACCAACGCGAGGTTTTTTCATAATTTCGAAATTGAGAGCGAGAGACGCGCGACATCTAGCGCCAATGTAAACACACACATTGACTCTCATGAAATGAAAATGGTTGCGACACTCGCTTTCGAAACTCGCCTCGCGTCCTCGCGCCAATGTAAATAGGCCTTGATGCAGCGTCAATTCTAGCTATATCAACAATTGATATCCAACGTCAACGCATTTGTTGTGTTTACATTAGTTGATTGAGTTGACAAAAAAACCGGGTTGCCAACCAATTTTCGAGTTGAGCAACGCGCAAGATGCCAATGCGTTGATATTGAAGTTGAGAGTAATTTACACCAGTTGATATCCACGTCGATATTGTGAATGTATTGAAACTGATTTTAATCGATATTGTGTTGTTTTGTTAATTGAGAAAAGTAAAAAAGTGGTAAGTACTAATGCATATGTTACTTAAAACTAATTGATATGCAATTTGTTTACTTTAAAATAAAATCAGAACAATGGCAACAGCGAAGAAGAGATGTTGATGCTGATATACTAGTTGCCTCATCGTCTCCATCGGCATATTCCGGATCAAAAATGATTTCGAAATCACTCATATTCGCACACATTTGTTTACTTATTGTATACGCAAAACATTAATAAACATAAACATCAATATATCGTTAATCGATAGCTATCGCCAGCAACTGAAGCAGGTCTACTTTCGATATTAAAATATGGTTCAATAAATATGCATAAAAATAAATAAAATTGTATTTTTAAATAGCTTTTTATTACTAATTTTTGTTTTTGATGTGTTAACATCTATAGGCGCGGGTAGCAAAAACCAAGCGGTTCAATATATGCAAACCTCACACCGCGTTATCTCACACATGATCAGCGTCGGCGCTTTCAAAAAACTTTTCGCAGCGTTAGCATAGCAAATAGTGTGTGTTTGTTGTAAAAACATTTTCTCTGCTCAAAATAAGTATGATGGTATTGGTGCTTGGTGCAGCGACAGAAAAGCCCCAGCCCGGGACGGTCGAGCCATGCAGCTGTTAAGCAACAAGAATGATGAGTGTTGAACACCCTATACCGTAATAAATTATAAGTGTTATTGTGGACATGTAGTTCAATGATATAATTGCTATAAATGCATACTTTGATTAGTATAAGTTGGCGCTTAGCAAACAATTGAGAAATTACTAAAATAGTTTAATAATATTAATTGATAAATATAGCAAATTAGTTAGTTAGGGTATGCAGCAATCATCATTCGTCCAAGGCAATTCTGTTTTGCTTCTTCGTGAATGCACAGACACAACACACACACACACTTACAGACAAACATAGCGGACTTCTGTAATAAGAAAATGAACTGACGAATGAAGAATGTTATGTACCCTAATATTATACAAATGCTACTGTGAATATAATATATATGCAATAATTGCATACTTAATAAGCATAAGTTGGCGCTTAGCAAACAATTGAGAAATTACTAAAAATAGTTTAATAATATTAATTAATTAATCAATTAATATAGCAAATAAACTAGGTAGGGTATTCCACACTTATCATTCACTTATTAAAGAAGTTCGCTATGTTTGTCTGTAAGTGTTTGTGTGTGTCAGTGCGTATTTATGCGAATGCATGTGCGCGCTTTGTTGTTCTGTTGGTGGCAGTCAAAAGCAAAACAAAAAGTAAATTTGAATGGTTTGGCAATTGTTAACACATCGCTAGTGAGTTCAAACACTCAATTATTTTTTTATAGACTGCACAGTTGAAAAAGCAGACAACATTAATAAAAACGGATGGCGAAGCGAAGTGCTGCCACCTCTAATATGTATGTCGGATTCGGATCATTATTAGTTAGTAGTTAGTTAGTTAGTCACAGCCGAGGAAATGCAAGGCCCGTGGTACCAATCAGGAGGTACATCAAGACGACTGGAACCGAATAAGCCTTGCTCCGACATCAGAAGTGGGATCGCCGCCACTCCAAGCCAATTCCGACGACCGCGTGTGTACACTTTTGGAATCGCAGCACCGAAATCTGCTTGAAGTTATAAACGCAGTGCAAAGTGTACAGTCAACGCAAAATAACTATAAATCTGTTGTCTTGCCAAAGTTTAACGCCGACATTGCTGGCTCTAGTGCGGCTGCCTGGTGCGCTACTGTTGATCTTATTTTATCGGAAAACTTTTTGGAAGGTAGTGCTCTCTTAATTGCATTGGGCAAAGCATTGAAAGGCAGCGCTTCAAATTGGCTGCCACAGATATGTTTTTCTGGAATGATATGGAGCGAATTTAAGGAATTGTTTTTGCAGCAGTTTGAAGGCAACGAAACTCCAGCAGCTACTATTTTCAAAATTTTTAATGGGCGACCAAAGGACGGCGAGAGTCTTTCGCTGTACGGAAGCTGCCTTATTACAACACTTATGGCGAAATGGAAGTCGATGAATACCGAACAAATCGCCGTGTCCTTTGTCTAAGCGCATGCCGCACATATTGACTCTAGACTGCAGCGTACTGTGTTTACAACAAATATCAAAACACGCAAGGAGTTGCAAAACGAACTTCGGGCATTTGAGCGCGTTTACACGCACCCATTAAATGTCACTTCTGCGGAAAAACGGGTCACAAACTAGCTGACTGCCGATCAAGGAACAACAACTTTAAAGCTCAAAATGGATCATATTCAAATCCTGGCCGCTCTACTGATGGAAAAATTGTTTGCTTTAAGTGTGGAAACCCTGGACACGTCGCATCGGCTTGTACTGGACGGCAAGCAGCAGTAGCACAACACAAGAAGGATGAGAAACGTGTTAACATATGCCATGTAACTGAGCCAATCGGTACGTTGATATCTTCCGGTGAGTCGTATGCTTCGACTCTGGTGCCGAGTGTTCACTGGTAAAGGAATTAGTGTCTGACCAGATTGCGGGCACACGAATTAATAATGTTGTTATTCTAAAGGGTATAGGAAACAATTCAGTAACAAGCACAATGCAAATTTTACCAAATGTTATTATAAGTGGACATTCTCTAGAAGTTATGTTTCATGTCGTCCTAAACAGCTACATTAACTATAATATTTTAATTGGAAGAGAGATTTTAAGTCAGGGTTTTGGTGTCAACATAACTGTTGACAGTTTCAAATTGTATAAGACAGAAACCGTGTACACCTTTTCTGCCCTAAATGATTGTGCTAATCTTGCCAACATTAATGACGAGTTGTGTGGTGTGGATAAGTCAAGTTTGATAGATATTTTTACTAAGTATTCTGATTCATTTATAGACGGTTTTCCGAAGAGTCGAGTTAAAACTGGTGAGTTGCAGATACGTTTAATTGATCCAAACAAAACAGTTCAAAGACGACCATACCGACTTAGTATTCAAGAGAAGGAAATAGTGAGGGGAAGAATAAAGGAATTGTTGTTATCAAATATTATTAGCCACAGCTGCTCGCCGTTTGCCAGCCCAATACTGCTCGTAAAAAAGAAAAACGGTTCTGATCGACTCTGTGTGGATTACCGCGAACTTAATTCGAATACTGTATCTGAAAGATATCCCCTGCCCTTGATCAACGATCAAATTGCTAGATTGCGTGGTGCAAAGTACTTTTCATGCCTGGATATGGCAAGTGGTTTTCACCAGATTTCCATACATCCAAATTCGATGGAGCGAACAGCATTCGTGACACCAGATGGTCAATACGAATACGTAACCATGCCATTCGGATTAAAAAATGCCCCATCTGTGTTTCAACGCACTTTGATGAAAGCGTTAGGTGAACTTGCCTATTCTTCTTCTCTATATGTAAAAGAATTCGTCCGCGTTAGAATGACTCAGCCACAGCCTAAACGAAAAGAGCTATAAGGCTGAAATTTTCACACAATTTTTTATGCAGGTATTCTGTTTGTCCTAAGAAAGGAATTTTATTTTGGACAACTCCTTCGAGTACCTCCCATACATTTTGGAGCATTTTTACCCACTCCAAAAACAAAACAAATTACCCATTCCACTACTGCCGCCTGTTTGTCGCACAAGCTGAGAGTTTGATCGCGAGCGAGAATACAAAAACAAAACAAATGCGCAGTGACGCCTTCGCGTCGCACAAGCAAAGTCATAAAAAAAAGGTTCGTACACTCGCAATAAAGAAACGGATTTTCGCTTCTTAATGAATAAGTATCAATGCGCTTGAAAATAATTTTCAATATTTTATGTACATGTATCTTTTCGCACAGTCCCATTGTTTTTTTTTCAAATTTATGTGCCTTTGACAATTGATTTACGACCCAAGTAGCGTTTGTTGTTGTTGTAAGTGTTGTTGTTTGGCCCGCACTGCTACTTTTGTTGGTGTCATTGATTGAAAAAAAAAACAACAAAAAAAAAAAAAAACTTGGTGCGTCTAGAAAAATTTTGCACACCAAAATACATATGTATGTTCTGGGGGGTGGATTTGCCTACTTGCTGCTAATATAACTTAGACTAAACGTAACACACTTACATTAATAATATACAATTTCGAACAAGTAAAATAGGTTCGTACACTTGTTCTTAATGAATAAGTGCATTTACATTTAAGTGAACAATGCGCTTGAAAATAATTTTCAATATTTTATGTACATGTATCTTTTCGCACAATGCACATTGTTTTTTTTTCTCAAATTTGTGTGCCTTTGACAATTGATTTACGACTCAAGTAGCGTTTGTTGTTGTTTGGCCCGCACTGCTACTTTTGTTGGTGTCATTGATTTTAAAAAACAACAACAACAACAACAAAAAACAAAACTTGGTGCGTCTAGAAAAATTTTGCACACCAAAATAAATATGTATGTTGTGGGGGTGGATTTGCCTACTTGCTGCTAATATAACTTAGACTAAACGTAACACACTTAATTAATAATATACAATTTTGAACAAGCAAAGGCCGTTCACATAAGTTTGTATACAAATCTATGCATGCCTGCGGTGTACGTGTGAGCCACGCTCTTCGTCCCAAACTCAAAGAGCCGTTTAAAACTAAACAGAGCGCGCGCGTCGCTCTTATGATAATTAGATAATTTGATATCTCGCTTCGATCATGCTCCTTTGTTCTTTCTCTATTTTATGTGCGCGCTTTGCATGTCAATCATAAGGTTCAACAACCCTACTTCCTCCGCACACACTAAGTCAAAGCTAAAGGCTAAAGTACGTGTGAGTTTAGGCTATGCAATTCACTTAACTGCAGCCTCTTAGATACATATGTTTTGTTTTGATTCAGTGCGTGCGAAAAAGGCAGCGATACTACGCTCTTTGTTTGACTTGCAGAGCGCGCGCATACATAAGAGAGTGAGCTGAAATCATGATACAAAAAATACCGATAACGCATTGCGCATAAAAAGCTGTTTTTCGTGACGTCACATGTGACAGGTTTGGTATGATTTTCATATTGCATATGGCTGTTGATGCTGATCAAGAATATATATACCTTATATGGGGTCGGAGATGCTTCTTTTTGCCTGTTACATACTTTTGCACAAAACAATTATACTCTTTTTTACCCATTTCAGGGTATAAATATAACTGTGAATGCAAAAGATTTGTTGTTGCTGTTTTTGTCGATCGCTTCAGGCTTATTATAAGCCGTTGTATGCACACACGAATTTGAAACAACAAAGGAGGACTAAGAGGAATGCGATTGGCTTAAGAGCATGAAAATGTGATATTGTTCTGTATATGAGATCAATTCACATAAATAACAGTAACTCTTTCAATATCAGGGAATTTTACAATTTTTACTTTAGTGTGCCATTTGCGTATTGCTTCATTTCATTTCTAAAAGTGATACAAGAATGAACGGACAAAATTATTGGGGTGCTTTGCCTGCTGTGGCCCTGCCACAGTTTTCTATGCAGCCGCTGCTGTAATAATATTGTAATAGTATTAAGTATTCGATAGTATCATTAGCATAAGAACAACATATGTATCTATCGATAGTTTATAAAATGATCGATGAAAGCGCATCGCTATGTAAGCGCTTCCTCTTGCTTAATCAACCTTTGGTGCATACAGTCGCATATCAGCAGAGCATAAATAAAAACTACATTTATAATAATCATCCGGATTATTACATGGTGTCAGAAGTTAAAATAATACACACGAAACTACAACAAAGATGTCCGAACGTGTATTGCCGGAGCTAGACTGCTCACTGCTCATATATGAGTGGCCAAAATGGAAAGGTGCATTTCTTATGTACATGATGGCGTCCGGAAAAGACAATTTGTCGGAGGCGAAGAAAATCGCAACGTTTTTGTGGTTGGCTGGCCCTGGAATAACAGAGATATATAACACCATATATCCAAATGATGGAAGCGCGAGCAGCATGGTGGGAGCTGTGGCGGACCAAGCTGCAGATGCGGCAAATATACGCACACTCGATGAAGTCATCAAGGCGATCGACGCACATGCAATGCCGCTGAAGAACATCACTATGGAAACATTCAAGTTTAACAACATTGTGCAACAGGAAAATCAGCGAATCACAGATTTTGAAACGAGTCTACGCAAACAAGCCAGCTTTTGCAATTTTAAGGCCCATTCCCAGCAAAAAAAATTTCGTTTATGAAAAGTAGTAAATTTTTTCGAAAGGTTCCACATAAAGTTAGAGTGACTAGCTGTGCCGAATATTTGTATGGCAAAATGCAAATATTTGTTGGTCACATTGTTTGATTAAATTGTTCATTGTGTAGAAAAATAAATAAAAAAAACATGGAAAATAGTGAAATAGTGGTATTATATTATTGCATTTATTAATGCTATTTTTTCTTCACGAACAAAGTTTTCTATTTGCTTTCGCTTCAAATTATTTTGCGCGTCCATTTTTGATGCTGCCCGAAATAATTGTGAAGCTATTATTCCGTTTTTAAGAACAGCTGATTATGGAATCCACAATAGTTCCACTATCGCAACTATCGATTAACTTTTCTGATGATTGCTGGGAATTTAAAAACGGAACACAGACAGGAAAATTTCTGACAACTGTTTTTTTTATATAGAGTTGCACATAAAAATTCCGTTTCGGAGCTGCTGGGAATAGGCCTTTAAGTGCGAATGTGGAATTTCGTTTCAAAATAGAATGCTGCTGGATCGACTAATAATTGGAGTCTCTGACAAGAAGCTGCAACTGAGACTACTGGATAACAAAAACAAAGGACTGGATGAGGTTTTGCAAGAGTGCAAGGCCTTCGAAGCAACAACAAAGAATACTGAAATTTTATTGGAAAGTGGACATCAGCAAACAAATGAGGGAGGAACAGTGGATAAACAGGAACGAAACTGGATAAGTAGCTTGCAACAACGCAGGTGCTACAACTGTGGAGCCCTTTTCAACAAGGGGCATATAAATGAATGCAAAGCGAAGGATGTGGAATGCTACAACTGTGGAAAGACGGGTCACTTTATTAAGTACTGCAAATCCAAAAAACACGAAGAGGAAGGAAATGTCAACACAAACTGGAATAAAACAGGTATGAGTAAAGAAAAAGCAGCAATAGAAAACAATTCTAAGAAAGATAATTACCTTAGCATAAGTCAATGTGGATTCGGGAACAACAAGTGGAAAAAATCTTTAAAAATTAATGGAAAAAAATACACATTTAAAGTAGACACGGGTGCAGATGTTAATTGCATACCAATAGATCTAATCAAAAACATGAAGTTTAATGAAAAAAATGAAGTATTACCTATTTTTGATTATAATAATGCCAAAGTAATGAATTATGGCACAGTTTTGTTAAATTGCTTAGATGTTAAGACAAACGTTATGCACAAAATATCTTTTTTGGTTGTTGACAGAAAATGTGAACCCATATTGGGTCTTGAAACGTCTGTAAAACTTGAATTAATCAAACGCTTAAATATAGACACATTATCGATATTACCTACATCCAGAGATTCCTTTGTGGAAAAATTTAATGCATTATTTGAAGGGTTAGGAAAAATGCCGTGGAAACAGTCAATTGTCTTAAAGAAAGAAATTGAACCTGTAATACATTATAGAAAAAGATTTCCCCAGAGTCTGTTAGAAGCATTAAAGATGGAGCTAAATGAAATGAAAAAAGACGGTATCATATCGTCAGTGTCATACCCAACCAGTTGGGTAAATAACTTACAAATAGTGGAAAAACCAAACGGGAAGTTAAGGTTATGTTTAGATCCGAAACCATTAAACAAAGCAATAAAGCGGGAACACTACTTAATACCCACCATAGAAGATTTTACAATACAAATGGTAGGAAAAAAGTTTTTCACAGTTTTAGATTTGTCAAAGGGATTTTGGCAAATGGAGCTGGACAAGAAAAGTTCAGAATTAACCACATTTATGACTCCATTTGGAAGGTACAAATTTAACAGAGTTCCATTTGGCATCAACAGTGCCAATGAAATGTTTCAAAGAAATATGGTACGAATATTTGGAGATATTCCAAATGTTATTGTGTATTTTGATGACATTGGAATCATGGGAAATTCTTTGGAAGAGCACGATGAAACACTAACTCAGGTACTGGAACGGGCAAGGATAAATGGAGTAAAATTTAACAAAGAGAAAGTTCAATATAGACAAACACAAGTAGAATTTATGGGACATGTTATATCAGAAGGTGAAATTAAGCCACAGAGGAAACATTTAGAAGCGATCAGGGATATTAAGACCCCAGTGGACAAAGCGGGAGTACTGAGAATTTTGGGTCTTTTCAAATATCTCGCCAAGTTTATCCCAGATTTATCAGCTAGATCGGCTAAACTGAGAGAACTAACAAAAAATGATACACAATTTATATGGGGTAAAGATCAGGAAAATGAACTTAAAGACTTAACAAAAGTCATCCTTGAGGAGCCAGTGTTAGCGGTTTATGATAAAAAAAAGCCAGTGGTAATACAAACTGACGCTTCTAAGGATGGCCTGGGATGCGTTCTGATGCAGGACGGTCGTCCTGTGAGTTTCGCATCTAGAACACTTTCAAAGACTGAACAAAAATGGGCTCAAATAGAGAAAGAATTATTAGCAATAGTATTTGCCTGTGAAAGATTTCATTATTTTGTATATGGAAGAGAATTCTTAGTGGAAAGTGATCATAAGCCTTTGGAAGTATTAGTGGAAAAAGATATAGATTCAGTGACAATGCGGCTGCAACGTATGCTGTTATACCTCCTGAAATATCCAAACATGAAAGCACAGTATAGACCCGGAAAGGAAATGCTTATAGCTGATTGCCTTTCAAGGGCACAACTAGCAGAGGAAAATGAAATTAGGGAACTATCAAACGTAATCCACACAATAACTCAGGCAGTTTGTCTCTCTGAATCAAATCTTAATGTTTATAAAGAAATATTAAAGGCAGATGAGAGTTACAGCAAAATTGAGGAGTTTGTTGTAAATGGTTGGCCGTCATACCATAAGCTAGACAAATTTTCGCAAATGTTCTACAAAATTAAAAACGAGCTTCATGTTGAGAATGGATTATTAATGAAAACGTGTAGATTAATTGTTCCAAAAGGATTACAATCACAAATAATGAAACAAGTACATAGTCCTCATTTAGGAATAGAGAAAACTTTGGCTCGAGCAAGAGAATGCTATTACTGACCGAATATGAATACTCAAATTAAGGAATTAGTGGAATCGTGCCGGGTATGTGAAAAGTTTACAAGAAAAAACCAAAAAGAACCCTTAATAGAGGATGAAATGCCGGAATATCCATTTCATATGGTGGGCATAGACATTTTTATACTCGATACCGAAGGTAAAGAGTATATTGGGTTTGTGCAATGTCCGTCATGGTGTCTGTCCGTCTGTCCGTCTGTCCGTCTGTCCGTCTGTATGAACGCAACTTTTTTCCACACCCTTCAAGCTAGAGACTTGAAACTTTGCAAATGTCTTTATCTATGGCCGGGACAGATAAAGTGTCAAGATTGGGGTTATACGATAACTGGGAGGCTGGCAAATCGATAAATTCGATAACTCAAAATCGATAAATCCACCGTTTCCGCACACCCTTACAGTTAGAGCTACCAAATTTGGTAGGAAGATAGCTACTGGCATCCCCGAAAAAATTGCATCAAAAATTTTGGGGCCACGCCCACTCATTCCGCCCCCAGCCCCCCGCAGTTTGAAATCAGAAACGCCTATATCTACCTCAGTTTTTGAGCTACAGCCACCAAATTTTACGCCAAGATAGGTGATGACGATCCCCAAAAAACTGCATCAAAACTTTGGATGCCGCGCCCACCCATACCGCCCTTGCCCACCTCAGCCGCCCCAACTTTTCGTTAAAAGAGGGAATGCGTGTATCTTTCATGGTGTTTGAGCTACAGTCTCCAAATTTGGTAGGAAGATAACTGGTAGTGACCCCCCAAAGATATCTTGGCGCCACGCCTACCCCAAGCCCCCCCTTCCCCAACTTTTAAAAACTTTGAGCTAGAGCTACCAAATTTGGTAGGAAGATAGCTACTGGCATCCCCGAAAAAATTGCAGCAAAAATTTTGGGGCCACGCCCACCCATTCCGCCCCCAGCTCCCCCGCAGTTTGAAATCAGAAACGCCTATATCTACCTCAGTTTTTGAGCTACAGCCACCAAATTTTACGCCAAGATAGGTGATGACGATCCCCAAAAAACTGCATCAAAACTTTGAATGCCACGCCCACCCATACCGCCCTTGCCCACCTCAGCCGCCCCAACTTTTCGTTAAAAGAGGGAATGCGTGTATCTTTCATGGTGTTTGAGCTACAGTCTCCAAAATCGGTAGGAAGATAACTGGTAGTGACCCCCAAAGATATCTTGGCGCCACGCCTACCCCAAGCCCCCCTTCCCCAACTTTTTAAAACTTTGAGCTAGAGTCTCCAAACTTGGTAGGAAGATAACTGGTAGTGACCCCCAAAGATATCTTGGCGCCACGCCTACCCCAAGCCCCCCTTCCCCAACTTTTAAAAACTTTGAGCTAGAGTCACCAAATTTGGTAGGAAGATTGCAATTGGCATTCCACAAAGATCTGCATCAAAAATTTGGATCCACGCCCACCAAAAACGCCCGCAGCCTCCTTCCCCTTCCCTTAACAAACTTTGAGCTAGAGTCACCAAATTTAGCAGGAAGATAGCTGGTGGTATCCCCATCTGTATCAGACAATTTTTGATGCAGCGTACACCCCGGCTGCATCCGTACCCCTTTGCAATCAGGCCTCTTTTACCGGTTTTAATACTGGTATCGAGTATATCGCAGTCGGTTGCGTCCGACTGCAACGTTTCCACTTGTTGAATTAGGGGGAGAAGATTTTGTGTCAATCTTTGACAATTACTCAAATTTTCTTATTGCTAAAAAGTTAAAAAATAAATCTGTCAAACAAGTAACAACTGAACTGAAACAAGTATTTGATAGTCTAGGATACCCAACAAAAATAAAAAGCGATAACAATCCGTTTAACTCATGCGAATTTAGAACGTTTGCCAATGCGTATAATATATTGCTACAGTTCTCCAGCCCACATTATCCACAAAGTAATGGATTGGCGGAAAAAGGGGTTGCGATAGCAAAGAACATTTTGAAACGCTGTACTGATAAAAAAGAGTTATACCAATATAACATTCTAGAATACAATAATACACCCATAGCTAGTATGCAAGCATCGCCTTGTGAGCTTTTCTTTGGGAGAAACTGTAAAACAAAGCTTCCAATTGCAAAATCTAGCTTACATCGTAACAATCTAGAAGAAAAGGAAATAAAGGCTAAGTTAGAAAAGAAACGATTAAAACAAAAACAATACTATGATCGTAACGCAAAAGTACTGAAGCCTTGTCTACTGGGGGAAAAAATAATGTTTAGAAAAACAATTAATGAGTGGACTTATGGAATAGTAGAAAAAAAGGTAAACGAGCGGTCATACATTATAAAAGATAGGAATAATAAATACTTTAGAAGAAATAGGATACTGATTAAAAAAACGAAGAATGAAGAAAAGGATGAGGATATATCGATGTATGATTATCAAATTAATAATAATTATTCTAAACCAAGTGAAGAAAAATATGTTTTATGTAATGATAACGGCATGGAAACAAATGTATCTCTTAATAATGATAATTGTGTTGAAGAGACTGGTATTGAGATAATAAACAATGAAAATAGCTGTGATGAAAACAATATCAATAATGAAACAATTGTATCTCATCCTGAACAGGATATAGCAAGTAAGGAAAACGATAATTTAGATGAGGAACTGGATAGGCAGTCTGAGTCGGAGACATCTGTTACGTTTAAAACAGCAGATGAAGCCAGCTCAGATGAGGATCCATTACTCATTAAATATAGCAATTATGAAACAGAAAACCCGAATCCACCTGATAGAAAAATTGTAAAAACAAGAAGTGGTAGAGAAATTAAGAAACCAAAAAAATTCGAATAAAACAAAGCGTGTAATAATATTGTAATAGTATTAAGTATTCGATAGTATCATTAGCATAAGAACAACATATGTATGTTCCTATCGATAGTTTATAAAATGATCGATGAAAGCGCATCGCTATGTAAGCGCTTCCTCTTGCTTAATCAACCTTTGGTGCATACAGTCGCATATCAGCAGAGCATAAATAAAAACTACATTTATAATAATCATCCGGATTATTACAGCTGCAGCCACAGCAGCAACAGTTTCAGCTATCTTCCTTCCAAATTTGGTGACACTAGCTCAAAGTTTGTTAAAGGTAAGGGAAGGGGGGCTGAGCGAGTTATGGGTTGGTATGGCATCCAAATTATTCCTGCAGATCTTCTTGGGATGTCAATTGCTATCTTCCTACCAAATTTGGTGACTCTAGCTCAAAGTGTGTAAAAGGTTGGGGAAGGGTGCTGTGGGCGTTATGGGTGGGCCTGGCTACAAAATATCTTTTGGTGTCGCTACCAGTTATGGACGCGGCATCCAAAGTTTTGATGCAGTTTTTTGAGGATCGTCATCACCTATCTTGGCGCAAAATTTTGTGGCTGTAGCTAAAAAACTGAGGAAGATAAAGTCATTTCTGATTTGAAACTGCGGTAGGGCTGGGGGCGGAAATGGTGGGCGTGACTCCAAAACTGTAATGCAGATCATTGGTGTTCATTACTAGCTATCTTTCTACCAAATTCAGAGACTCTAGCTCAAAAACTCTGAAACATACACGCATTCTAGAGTTGGGTAAACACTGCTCTTTTTGAAGAACATGTTCACTTGTTCTTTTTTTTTAAGTGAGTCAACTCGCTCACATTGCTCTTTTGTTCACTCAACTTGCTCACATTGCTCTTTTGTTCACTCAACTAGCTCACATTGCTCTTTTGTTCACTCAACTTGCTCAGTTGCTCCTTGTTCAGTCTTTTTGCTCTTTCTGTTGTTCATTTGCATTAAACCGGCCGTTGTTCTTTTGCATTTTAAATTAATTTATCACTTAATCAAAACCACATTACTATAACAATTATAAAGACAAGTTGCTTTGCGACTTATAGCTTAGAGTTGATTTGAAGTACTTGCATTTTGCTTGCGCGTTGCCCAAATCATTAAAATGAATCCATTTGTCATTATGTTTGCGTATAAGAGACATTTATTTTATTCATTAATTTGCTTGATATAATTTGTTTTTGGCGCTAATAATAACAGCCGGAACTAAAATCTTCATATGAACGGTGAAAAAGAACCTCTGTGGAAAAATGAGCTAAATGAACTACATGAACAGCTCAGCAAATAGAACAAATGAGCTAAAGAAGCAAGTGAGCTGTGAGCTGTGAGCAAATGAGCAGTAGGAACAAGAACAAGAACAAAAGAGCAATGTGTGTCAAGATAGCAACGGTTCGCCAGCAACGAATTTCGGAACTTGGTTCATGAGTCGGAACCACCAATGAATTTTACTGTTTTTATATGTTTTTCAGCATGGAATCTAATAAAAATTGATGCAAAAATGTTAAAAAGTGAATTATTTATTGTTTTCATGCATCGTTTGGCATATTTCAGCTTTCCAAGTGGGTAAAAAAAGTGATTAAAAAATCACATATCCAGCATATCTTAAATAACTCAGCTCACAGAGAATGGCCCCGAATGCGACTTATACTTGATTAAAGCCTATTATTTCACCTATTTTATAAAAAAATTTTCATTTAAATCAAACAGACAGTTTTTGCGTAATTTGCGAAAGAGTGCAGCTACCTCGGAAAATCCCCATACAAAAAGACCGCCAAAATAGGTGCATGGTTCTCAACCCTTAATAACTTTTCTCAGAGAGAATGGCCCTCAATGCACGGTATACCAAATTAAAGCTACATTTTTGGAGAAGCTATAGCAATTAAATTTAGAAAGATCAAACAGACAGTTATTGAGAAAATTAATTAAATGTTAATTAACCTCAAACAGTTCATGTGAATGGCCTATCGAGCTGATAGTTCGTTCACGAACTGAACTATTGCGCAACAGAAAGCTGGCTGGTATGGCGGTGGTTCCATGCATTTGCTCACAGACGAACAGCTGGCTGGTACATAATTTCGTTGCTATGTGTAATTATGTGGCAACATTTTGCCCAAAAACCAAAATCGTTGCTAATTATTATTTTTTTCCCTAGAGAATGGCCCCAGTTGCACGGTAATTGGGGAATTAGGAAACAAAATCCACTTTCTTTTGCCGCATAAATCATCAAAATCAAACAGCCAGTTTTCAATCTGCAGCCGTTTTAGAATATTTAGCGAAAATAATAATTCATCGCCATGTACATCGATATATAAACTATTGTAAACAAAGGCTGCCATTGTAAACAAAGGCTGCCATATACTAACTTTATTCATTAAAACTACTTAATATTAACATTAATATGCATTTAAGCCATAACTATAATATTATTTAACCATATAACGCGCATTCTCTATGTAAATAGCATTATGTACATTTTCACTGTATGTACATACATGCCAGACACAAATGCGCGATATGGAGCTGTGTGGCAACATTTTGCCCAAAAACCAAAATCGTTGCTAATTATTATTTTTTTCCCTAGAGAATGGCCCCAGTTGCACGGTAATTGGGGAATTAGGAAACAAAATCCACTTTCTTTTGCCGCATAAATCATCAAAATCAAACAGCCAGTTTTCAATCTGCAGCCGTTTTAGTTGTAGTTGCAGATATTGCAGCAGAATGTAAATAATGGAAAAGATCCGTTATTCCAAGAATATTTATACATACAAAGTTGCCACACAGTTGCATATCGCGCATTTGTGTCTTTGGCATGCAAGCACATTCAATATGTACATAATATTATTTACATAGAGAATGCGCGTTATATGGTTAAATAATATTATAGTTATGGCTTAAATGCATATTAATGTTAATATTAAGTAGTTTTAATGAATAAAGTTAGTATATGGCAGCCCTTGTTTTTTTCAATGGCAGCCCTTGTTTACAATAGTTTATATATCGATGTACATGGCGATGAATTATTATTTTCGCTAAATATTCTAAAACGGCTGCAGATTGAAAACTGGCTGTTTGATTTTGATGATTTATGCGGCAAAAGAAAGTGGATTTTGTTTCCTAATTCCCCAATTACCGTGCAACTGGGGCCATTCTCTAGGGAAAAAAATAATAATTAGCAACGATTTTGGTTTTTGGGCAAAATGTTGCCACATAATTACGCATAGCAACGAAATTATGTACCAGCCAGCTGTTCGTCTGTGAGCAAATGCATGGAACCACCGCCATACCAGCCAGCTTTCTGTTGCGCAATAGTTCAGTTCGTGAACGAACTATCAGCTCGATAGGCCATTCACATGAACTGTTTGAGGTTAATTAACATTTAATTAATTTTCTCAATAACTGTCTGTTTGATCTTTCTAAATTTAATTGCTATAGCTTCTCCAAAAATGTAGCTTTAATTTGGTATACCGTGCATTGAGGGCCATTCTCTCTGAGAAAAGTTATTAAGGGTTGAGAACCATGCACCTATTTTGGCGGTCTTTTTTGTATGGGGATTTTCCGAGGTAGCTGCACTCTTTCGCAAATTACGCAAAAACTGTCTGTTTGATTTAAATGAAAATTTTTTTATAAAATAGGTGAAATAATAGGCTTTAATCAAGTATAAGTCGCATTCGGGGCCATTCTCTGTGAGCTGAGTTATTTAAGATATGCTGGATATGTGATTTTTTAATCACTTTTTTTACCCACTTGGAAAGCTGAAATATGCCAAACGATGCATGAAAACAATAAATAATTCACTTTTTAACATTTTTGCATCAATTTTTATTAGATTCCATGCTGAAAAACATATAAAAACAGTAAAATTCATTGGTGGTTCCGACTCATGAACCAAGTTCCGAAATTCGTTGCTGGCGAACCGTTGCTATCTTGACACACATTGCTCTTTTGTTCTTGTTCTTCTTCCTACTGCTCATTTGCTCACAGCTCACAGCTCACTTGCTTCTTTAGCTCATTTGTTCTATTTGCTGAGCTGTTCATGTAGTTCATTTAGCTCATTTTTCCACAGAGGTTCTTTTTTCACCGTTCATATGAAGATTTTAGTTCCGGCTGTTATTATTAGCGCCAAAAACAAATTATATCAAGCAAATTAATGAATAAAATAAATGTCTCTTATACGCAAACATAATGACAAATGGATTCATTTTAATGATTTGGGCAACGCGCAAGCAAAATGCAAGTACTTCAAATCAACTCTAAGCTATAAGTCGCAAAGCAACTTGTCTTTATAATTGTTATAGTAATGTGGTTTTGATTAAGTGATAAATTAATTTAAAATGCAAAAGAACAACGGCCGGTTTAATGCAAATGAACAACAGAAAGAGCAAAAAGACTGAACAAGGAGCAACTGAGCAAGTTGAGTGAACAAAAGAGCAATGTGAGCTAGTTGAGTGAACAAAAGAGCAATGTGAGCAAGTTGAGTGAACAAAAGAGCAATGTGAGCGAGTTGACTCACTTAAAAAAAAAGAACAAGTGAACATGTTCTTCAAAAAGAGCAGTGTTTACCCAACTCTAATTGTAAGTATATGTATAAGTATTATTCTGAGTTTTGGTTATAGACGATCAGTGTGTGTGTATCGTAGCGCCGGTCTCCTCTTCTGATGTTACAATCAATCGGTTAGCCAAAGCGCATCGATAGTTTTACATTCGATATATATTATAGCTTTATCGATACTTGGTAGGGATGTATTCTAGTAGTATCGATGAAGGTGCAATGTTTAAGTCTAAATTATATTATAGCTACCTTACAACTCGGCCATTCTGACCAATTTGATCGTCCCGATCATGGTTACTTATTCTACTGAATTGTCTTTAACATTGTCTCGCCAATCTGCCCATTTTCTTATTCTACATGCTTCAATTATTCCATCATACGGGATTTGTGTTATTTGACAGTTATCAATATCTGTTACAACATATCTATCATTTGGTAAAACTTTCCTTATTACATATGGACCCTTATATTTTGGTATAAATTTTTTGTTCGTTCCTATCACTGTATCCACATTCCGCACTACCACAAAATCTCCCTCCAAAAACGTTGAATGGGGTTTATGTTTCCGTTCATATGCCTTTGTACTCTTAGCTTGTTTATCTATAATGTTTTCATGAGCCGATTTCCGCAAATCCTCTACATTTTCAACTTTTTCATTCCTTTCACTAATGTATTCACTTAATACATCTATCTCACACCCTCTCTGCATTATTCCAAAAAGTAATTTCGATGGGCTTTCACCTGTTGTTGACTGAATAGAATTATTTATTGCGAATTCAACATTAACTAACAATTTGTACCAATCTGAATGCTGAACTGGTTCCGAAATCTTTCCTAGCATGGTTTTTAAAATTCTATTTATCCTCTCAATTTGTCCATTTGCCTGAGGTGAAGCAGTTGCTACTTTTACATGCTCTATATTGTTTTCCATTAAAAACGCACTAAACTCATTTGAGGTAAAGCAACTTCCTCTATCACTTATAATCCTCCTTGGTCGGCTATAATACTCAAAATATTTGCTTAAGCATCCATTTACTTCTCTAGTACTAGTTGAGTTTACTGAATACAATTTAACAAATTTTGTAAACGAATCTATTATAGCTAAAATATATTTTTTTCTTTGACGCTATTGACGGAAGTGGCCCAAAATGGTCAATGTGTATTGTGTCAAATGGAATTGGCTTCTTTGGAATATTGTGCAATGTGCGGCTGGATGCTTGCCTTGGCACCGTGTGCATTATGCACTGTAAACAATTTCTTATATAATTATCCACTTTACTGTCAATATTAGGAAACCAATAATGTCGCCTGATTTCGCTAATGCATTTCGCTGATCCCATATGACACAATCTTTCATGAACTTCTCTAATAATATTAATTTCCATTTCAGAAGGAACGTATAAAAGTAATGCTCCATCCTTTTGTTTTCTATAAACCAACCTCTAATTTATCTCTGAGACCTGCAATAATTTGATCCCTGTTTTGCGTAACTTGCAACTGAAGACTAAGAGCATCCTCATCCAACACTGAAATAATTTGCTCGCCACTACTGGGAGTATTTATATCTATTATAGGTTCAAAACATCTACTCAATGTGTCTACATGGGTCATATACTTTCCGCTCCTATGCTTAATAATGTAATTATAATTTTCCAATTCTAATGCCAACCTTGCAATCCGGGAATTTACAATTTTCCGACTTAATGTAAGAGTTAATGAATTACAGTCAGTAATTATCTTAAAAGGAATCCCTTCTAAGTAAATATGAAATTTCCTTAATGAATATATTATGGCCAAAGTCTCCAATTCGAAACTATGGTATCTCGATTCCTGAGGTGTTGTGACTTGTGAGAAATATGCAATAGGATGAAATCGATTATCTTCCTGCTTTTGCAGAAGTATACCACCAAAACCACTTATGCTTGCATCACAATGTAGTTCAGTTTCCTTATCAGCATTATACAATGCTAAGATTGGATTAGACGATAACGTATGACACAAAAACTTAAATGTTTGTAAACATTCTTCAGAAAACTGAAACGGAACTCCTGGCTTTGTTAAGTTTTTCAAAGGTTTTGTTATGCTTGAAAACGACGGAATAAATCTTCTGAAATACGAAAATAATCCCATACATTTTTCTACGTCCCTAACATTCTTTGGCACTGGTAAGTGTCGAATACCTATTGTATGCTGTCCATTTGGACTAATACCTTTTTTGCTTATAGTAAAACCCAAGAAATTTATTTCTGCAAAACAAAACATACATTTTTTCATGTTTAGCTCTAATCGAAATTCAGCCAATCTTCTCAATACCTTCTTTAACATAATAATGTGTTCCTCAAATGTTTCTGTTCCTATTGCAATGTCGTCCATATAAACAGCGATATTACCCTCCTTAACAATTGGTTGTAATACAAAATTAATAAATCGCTGAAAAACAGCTGGGCCATTTTTTAATCCAAAAGGCATCTTTAGGTATTCATATTGGCCATTTGGTGTTACAAATGCAGTGTATTTCACTGAATCTTCCGAAACTTTAATTTGGTGATAACCACTTTTCAAATCTAATATACTGAAATAGTTTTTTCCCTCTAATTTCTCTAAGCTATCATCAATTCTGGCTAAAGGATACCCATCTCTTACCGTAATTTTGTTTATCAATCTATAATCTACACACAATCTCTTTCCTCCATCTTTCTTCTTAACTAAAACAATTGCAGATGAATATGGTGATGAACTGGGCCTCACATGTCCTTTCTCTATTAAGTCGTTAATAATCTTTTCTGTTACTTGCCGATCGTAATAAGACAATCTTCGGGGCACTGATGTCACAGGTACAATTTCAATTTCAATTCCATTTCATATTGATTCTCAATCGGGGATATATTATCAATGTCTCTATAATTCTCATCAATAGCGTCCTTAACTATTTGTGTTTGCTCTTCATTCAATTTACAATCAATGTTACACTCTTGGTTTTCTGAAGGTTCTATCATAAAAATGAACGATTCCAACCCTAATGTATCTGAAAAACTCTCTGAAGGTGCTGAAGTGATAACTGAAGGTACTGAGGAAATAGCTGAAGGTTCTGAAGAAATAACTGAATACACTGAAGTAACAACTGGGGGAATTACAATTTCATCTCGCATGCCATTTGCAGTAAAGAATTTAGAAGTTGTTCTATCATCGTCTGAAGGCGCAAGCAATCCTATTTGGTCTTCCCTACATGAAGTACACCATTCAATAATGTCATCTGCTTCTAATTCACTGAATGCACAATGCAAAGTTTTATTACATATTCTTAGGTTTTCTTCATTTACATGTTTTTCAATTGTTGGACTTTTTTCTTGTCCTATAAAGCATAATTTCAAATTAAATTTCTTCAAAAAGTCTCTTCCGAGTAATACAGGGTATGGAACATAAATGTCTGGCACAACATAAACCAGTAATTCTCTCATAATATTACAAAACGTGATCTTAATTAATATTTTTCCAAAAGCACATAAAGGAAAACTCCCCAGTCCATTAACAGGCGTTTTCTTCAATCTATCTTCAACCAAATTCTGTGGTAATGCGGAATACCGAATCAAACTAATGGGGCTGCCCGTATCAAATAGAGAAAGCAAATCAATATTTGGCGAGTTTTCAATGTTAAAAACAATTCTTACCCGATTTATTTCACCAACATCGTTCTTACTGCCCTCTGCATTTCCTGAACCATAGTCATCAACCAGAGCAATCGTCTTTCTTGGAAGTCTCATCATGGATCCACATTGGAAACAAGAACACTTCTCTCGTTTTGGTTTTGTGCATAGACTCGCCATATGCCCAAACTCAGAACAATTGTAGCAACGGACGCTCGTACTTGACCGCTGCGGTTGCTGACCTGACCGCTGCGGTTGCTGAATGTCGTTTCTATTTTTCCGCAATTGACTGTACCGGTTGGCACGCTGCTTCAATTGTTCGATGGTCTCTGCCGCATACAATATAGAAACATCTGCTGAACTATCTTGAAAGCCCTCGATGATCATCTGAACTGTTTGTGCTTCTTCAATATAAGTGCGCGATGCTATCTCCTGCATTTTTAAAATGTATCCCAATACGGACATCTTTTCGGGCACATACACAGTTGCCTTCATCATGTTTACTATCTCCAAAACAGAATACGAGTAGCCAAACGTCTGTAGAAAATTTTTCTTAAACTCCACATAACTGTTCGATTGATCAACTTTAAGAAACAACTCGGCCTCTGTATTTGGTTTCATTAGTCGTCGCAAGCAATTCAATTTGAAAGTATCGTCATCATTCACAGTGCCACAAATGCGTTCAAAGTTCGCAATCCACTTTTTTGCATCATATGTACTTGCGCTGGAATAGGGTACTACTGCATCTATGACGTCACTGACGACACCGCGTTTTCCGCCCACTTGTTCACGTAGCTGTTGCAAAATTTGTTTTTTCTGCAAAATTTCGATTTCTGCCTCAATTATAGCAGATTCCAATACCATTTGCTGCATTTTCTGATCAGATGTTTGTTCCGCAGGTGGCATCAACGACGCACTGCAACTTGGTGACTCCGCCATTTTCGATTCTGCCAGCATATCATCAGCATCCTCCTCTGTATCCAAATCTCCGACTTCAGCTCCATTTGTCAATGCCAGTTTGCGCAATTGCCTATAAGAGGAATTTTCATTGAATTCCACCTTATTCGTCTTTAGCCACTGTACAATTTCTAATTTATTCATAATTGCGCTTCTAAGAAAATGCGCGGTTTTTTATGCGCATATATGTATAGTGATCTCTTTCTCTCTTAAGGCCGGCCGTCGAATGTTCTCGGAGCGTCTCCTGAAGTCTGCGCACACACACACGAACAACAGCAAAAATTTGCTAGCAATATTGTATTGTAGGCCTGAATTATCCCACTTCTGAAGTTGTTAACAGGTTTTTATTAGATTTTAAAATGGTGACTGGTTGGGGTTGGTTACACCTTTATTGTAAGTATATGTATATTATTCTGAGTTTTGGTTATAGACGATCAGTGTGTGTGTATCGTAGCGCCGGTCTCCTCTTCTGATGTTACAATCAATCGGTTAGCCAAAGCGCATCGATAGTTTTACATTCGATATATATTATAGCTTTATCGATACTTGGTAGGGATGTATTCTAGTAGTATCGATGAAGGTGCAATGTTTAAGTCTAAATTATATTATAGCTACCTTACAGTTGCTAAAATTTATATAAACTATCCGCGCAGCAAAGTAAGCGGGCCACTTTCTTGTATGTTATAGTCTATATGGACGATATCATGATCGTTGCACAAACAAAAGAAGAAGCATTAGAAAGATTGAGAACAGTCCTAAACATTTTAACTCTGGCTGGTTTTTCGTTTAATATCGCGAAATGTTCTTTCTTAAAATCGAGTATTGAATATCTTGGTTTTGAAGTTAGGGATGGCGAAGTTCGTCCCAATCCACGTAAGATACAAGCGTTAACCAATTTGCCTCCTCCACAGTCCGTTACCCAGGTGAGACAATTTATTGGCCTGGCATCGTACTTTCGTCAATTTGTACCGAAATTTGCTGAGGTGATGAAGCCGTATGGTCTTACTTGCAGAAATAGTATGTTCGAATGGAGGTGTGAACATGAGCAAATACGACAAAGAATTGTAAAAACATTGACGGGTGAGCCCGTGCTTATTATATTTGACCCTCGGTATCCCATCGAGTTGCATACTGATGCCAGCATCGATGGTTATGGCGCTATTCTACTCCATAAAATTGACAATAAGCCTCGTGTTATAGAATATTATAGTAAGCAAACATCCTCTACTGAATCTCGATACCACTCATACGAGCTTGAAACGCTTGCGGTATGTAATTCTATGAAACATTTCCGACACTATTTACATGGCCAACATTTTACTGTTTTTACTGATTGCAATTCATTAAAAGCTACGCAGAACAAAATTGACCTTACACCAAGAGTTCACCGCTGGTGGGCATACATGCAGTCTTTCAACTTCGACATACAGTATAGACCCGGTGTGAAAATGTCTCATGTGGATTTTCTCTCACGTAATCCTATACCATCTTAGAAAATTGCTCAAGCTGTTATAATACCAGAAACTAAACGTGTTTTATTGGCCGAAATATCGAGTAACTGGCTCCTTGCAGAACAACAAAGAGATTCTGAAATTTCCTTGATCATTTCGAAAATTCAAAATGATGAACTTGGTGAAGGCTACGAGATACGGACGAAAATGCTTTTTAGAAAAATTCAAAGAAATGGAAAGACTAGGTGCCTCCCCGTTGTCCCTAGACCATTTAGATGGTCGATAGTGAATCACGTTCATGAGGCAATAGTACATTTAGGTTGGAAGAAAACTTTGGACAAAATTTATGAATTCTATTGGTTTGAAAACATGGCTAATTACGTTCGTAAGTTCGTAGATAATTGTATAACTTGCAAATTAAGTAAGCCTTCATCGGGGAAGTTGCCAATTGAACTTCACCCCATACCCAAGGTTGACATTCCATGGCACACGATACACATCGATATTACGGGTAAATTAAGCGGCAAAAAGGACCAAAAGGAGTATATTATCGTTCAAATAGATGCGTTCACTAAATTTGTTTATTTATACCACACTACAAATATTAATAGCGAACGTTGTATAGATGCTGTAAAGTCAGCGATATCAGTATTTGGTGTACCAATGCGAATCATTGCCGATCAGGGAAGGTGTTTTACCGGTGCATGTTTTAAAGACTTTTGTTCTATGCAAAAGATAGACTTACATCTTATAGCAACTGGCGCTAGTCGCGCAAACGGTCAGGTCGAACGCGTTATGAGCACGTTGAAACGTATGTTGACAGCTGTTGAGAGTAGTGAGCGTTCCTGGCAGGATGCTTTAGGTGAAATACAATTAGCCATAAATTGTACTATGAATAGAACAACTAAGTCTAGTCCTTTAGAACTGTTGATTGGAAAGGAAGCAAGACCCTTCAATATGTTACCCATATGTGAGGAAAATAATAAGGTCGATTTAAACTATGTAAGAAAAAAGGCAAAAGAAAACTTGAGTACGAACGCCTCCTATGAAAAAATACGTTTCGATAAGAACAAAGCTAAGTTAAACAAATTTAAGGTTGGCGATTATGTTTTGCTCAAGAACGAAGAGAGGCACCAAACAAAGTTGGATCAGAAATATAAGGGTCCACTCCTGGTGACAGAGGTGTTGCATGGAGATCGCTACGTTTTAAAGTCATTGGTTAATAAGCGAACCTACAAGCATTAAGAAGTATGCCGATAGAAGAGATTCCCGAAGAATTAGATCTGTGTAAAGAAGGAGACAACGTTGAAAGAGACGTTAATGAAATATTGGTGGATTCCAATATGAGAGACAACGTTGAAAGAGACGTTACGGAAATATTGGTGGATTCCAATATAAGAGACAAAGTTGAAAGAGACGTTACGGAAATATTGGTGGATTCCAATATGAGAGACAACGTTGAAAGAGACGTTACAGAAATATTGGTGGATTCAAATATGAATGAAAACGTTGAAAGAGACGTTACGTAAATGGTTGTAGATTTCAATGTATGAATTCCAGACATCATACCATAAGGTCGACCTGCAGTGTAGGGTTTCCAGCGCTAGTAGGTACACGAGTTAATGTGTTGACTTATTAGTTGCCTGGTGACTATCATTGTGGTGAGAGCCTGTATTGGAGAGGGTCCTGGATATTCTATGAAATTACCAAATAGAAACGGAAATAATTAAATTCGAAATTCTCTGTCTGGTGGCTACTTAGATGATTAAATATTAAAAGAAATATATAAAGAAAATGATCTTCAACTCTCTGTCATTGGGTCGGCCAGTTTGAATTTAAGTTATATATAGTAATTAATTAATATGGTCCTCTTTATCCTTGAGCCTAACATTATCATTTTACATTTTGACTCTTTTGTAGCACACGAGAACGTGTGATGGTCAGGATGGCCGTGTCGGATTCGGATCATTATTAGTTAGTAAGACTGCGTACACTGTAGGCAAGGGAGGTGAGGAAAGCAGTGTTGGTAAAAAGTTGCACTATGACGAAGACCTGCACTTCTTAACGTGCGTTCCCTTTTGTGCTTATTCCGATTTGTTGCCTGCAGGGTTGTAATTTTCAATAATCACTTGGCTTCAGGGTTGTTTATTTCGATAATTATTTACAATTGCGGTTGTATGTTGTTTTTGTTCAAAGTTACAAAGCATAAATAACAAAAGTATGTGGAATCAAGCGAAAACGGAATTGTTGCTGTCAAAGAATGAGCAGTACGAAAAGAAGCAGCAACTAAAAGCATCGTGTGTGTGTGAGTTGCAACTCGAAGCAACTTTCAAAAGAAAATCAACAAGAATGCATGCTTCAAAAAATCACCGTGTGTACGCAGTCTTAGAAACAATGTTTAATATAAGAATATCGATATATTGTATGAAACATCGTTTAATATATGAAAGTCGATCTATCGTTTGGAATATTATTTCTAATAGAGTCACACTGTTATACAGACGAGCAGTTTGGAGTATCAGTCGTCCTCTTTTAACTGATGTGGTATCGTGCGCCCAACAAGGTTCTTTGTTCTGCGTAGCCTCGGTGTGACAAGTGTTAGAGCGAGATGGCTATAGTGCGTAATTAAAGACGCCAAAAAGAGGGCGCGTGCCGAGTGAATGCAGCAGTGATGCTTGTGTGAAGAAGTCACGTACGCACAATTACGATTAAAAAAAGCAAAGACAACTAAAAGAGAACAATATCACAGCCGTGGTACCAATCAGGAGGTACATCAAGACGACTGGAACCGAATAAGCCTTGCTCCGACATGTACATAAAGTTTGTCAACACAAAGCAAAAGAACGAACATGAGCTCAACTTAATTTTGTGTTCTCAACGCGCCGATTGTGACTTCAACTGTTGACACAAAGTGTTTACACTATGTTTACACTCAGAGCATGATTATTTTCGCATTGTCAATCTACTGTCAACGCAACAGTTGATCAAGTTGACAGCTGTTCACACTAGGATTGATAAAGTTGATATCAACGTTGACTTGTTTATCAACTTGTGTAAATCCACCATTAGTTGACAAATCGGTTTTTTTGTCAACTCAGTCAACTAGTCTAAACACAAGTAATGCGTTGACATTGAATTTCTATTGTTGTCGTATCGATAATTGACGCTGAGTCAACTAGTGTGAATGCAGAATTAGAAGACTTTAACAAATTTAAAGTTGAAAGCAGAGTGGGCATAGAGATGATAGGGACAGGAATAGAATTTGTAGAAGCAATGTTATAAGGGTAAGGTACGTTAATAGGGGATGAAGATTAAGTTGATTGAAAAAAATAGGCAAAAATATTAGGGGATTCGCTATTGTTGCTAGATTTATCCATTCCAAGCATGAAAGCATGAATTGACAAAATTATAAAATTGTTTGGGATTTAACGTAAATTGCCGTTTGCAATCTCATAGCACTGAGAATTCAGGAGAAGAAAGTTTGACTTGGCTATAATGTATTTAGACAAGTCAGCACTCAAGCCTGACCTATTATATTTTTTATAATATTTAGATTTATTATTTTGTAAAGACGATAGTCTTGGAGTGAGCCAAGGGGGCTTAGAAGAGATGGACAACGGAGTAGAGTTAGGGACACATTCGTCCAATAGAGAATTTAAGGTGCTATAAAAAAATTTCAGGGCAATATTTATATCAACTGCATCATATAGAAAAGACCAATCAGTTGCCAGAATACGTTGATCTAACAGTGAGTAATTTCTTTTGCGAAAGCAACGGCGAGGCAGGTTAGACACTAAAGGAGAAGACATAACAGGATTGCTAACAGACAATGTGTCTTCTAAGGTAGGATGATATGCATCCTCAGGGACAGACAGATTGGATGACCTAGAGACATTGGCAATACAGTCGTTGTTAATAAATACAAGATCGAGAGTTCTACTCAAATAATTAGAAATTGAATTAATCTGAAACAATGGAAGGTCAACCATGGCTTCTAAGAAGTCATGCTGGGCAGATGGCACAAGATAATTTATATCGTCGGATGAAGACCAGAATATGCTGGGTAAATTAAAGTCACCCAGTACGATAAAAATATCATTGTCACGGACATGAGTAGAGACTTCTTTGATATAGGTAAGGTGTTGAAAATAAACTTGAATATCAGAAGAAGGAGGGATATAGGAACAAGTGATAAAAACAGTATGTGAGGGGAGGGTTACTTTAACAGAGATTATCTCAGCATCACTAACAGAAGTAAAACAGAACAGTTCCGACTGGAGAGTAGCTTTGACAGCAATTAATACACCACCACCTCGGCGAGACGGTCGATCAGATCTATAGACAATAAAATTATTTGAAAAAAGTTCACAATTAGATATACTTGGATTTAACCACGTTTCAGTAAAAGAAATTATATCTGAATGGAATGAAAAGCTACTCAAAAACAAGTTTTTAAGTTTTGAAACCAGACCCTTACCATTCTGATAAATAATAGATATTCCGTCAGAATTTAGTTTTTTGGATCGACAGAATTATTAGTTGAAAAGGATACAGCTTGGAGGTTAACTTTTGTTGGCCTTTCATCATAGCCGACGTACACTCTCCGCTCATTGGGGCAGATTTGCTGTCAGAATTGCAGCTTCTTATCGACCTTATAAATCGACGCCTATCGACTCGACCACAAGTCTCTCAACACCCGGATGCCTGGCACAGGCGAAACAAATATCCGTTGCCACAGTGCATGGCATGTTCAAGTTTCGAGAACTCCTTAACGAATTTGTCGACGTGACAAAACCCTCCAATACAGCTACCAGGCAACACGATGTACGCCACTACATCAAAACGCATAGAACACCAGTCGCTGATCGACCACGACGACTATCGGGTGAGAAACTTGCCACTGCCAAGAAGGAATCAACTTCCTGATTTAGCAAGGCATATGTCGTCCATCAAAAAGTCTTTCTTTTGCGAAAGCAACGGCGAGGCAGGTTAGACACTAAAGGAGAAGACATAACAGGATTGCTAACAGACAATGTGTCTTCTAAGGTAGGATGATATGCATCCTCAGGGACAGACAGATTGGATGACCTAGAGACATTGGCAATACAGTCGTTGTTAATAAATACAAGATCGAGAGTTCTACTCAAATAATTAGAAATTGAATTAATCTGAAACAATGGAAGGTCAACCATGGCTTCTAAGAAGTCATGCTGGGCAGATGGCACAAGATAATTTATATCGTCAGATGAAGACCAGAATATGCTGGGTAAATTAAAGTCACCCAGTACGATAAAAATATCATTGTCACGGACATGAGTAGAGACTTCTTTGATATAGGTAAGGTGTTGAAAATAAACTTGAATATCAGAAGAAGGAGGGATATAGGAACAAGTGATAAAAACAGTATGTGAGGGGAGAGTTACTTTAACAGAGATTATCTCAGCATCACTAACAGAAGTAAAACAGAACAGTTCCGACTGGAGAGTAGCTTTGACAGCAATTAATACACCACCACCTCGGCGAGACGGTCGATCAGATCTATAGACAATAAAATTATTTGAAAAAAGTTCACAATTAGATATACTTGGATTTAACCACGTTTCAGTAAAAGAAATTATATCTGAATGGAATGAAAAGCTACTCAAAAACAAGTTTTTAAGTTTTGAAACCAGACCCTTACCATTCTGATAAATAATAGATATTCCGTCAGAATTTAGTTTTTTGGATCGACAGAATTATTAGTTGAAAAGGATACAGCTTGGAGGTTAACTTTTGTTGGCCTTTCATCATAGCCGACGTACACTCTCCGCTCATTGGGGCAGATTTGCTGTCAGAATTGCAGCTTCTTATCGACCTTATAAATCGACGCCTATCGACTCGACCACAAGTCTCTCAACACCCGGATGCCTGGCACAGGCGAAACAAATATCCGTTGCCACAGTGCATGGCATGTTCAAGTTTCGAGAACTCCTTAACGAATTTGTCGACGTGACAAAACCCTCCAATACAGCTACCAGGCAACACGATGTACGCCACTACATCAAAACGCATAGAACACCAGTCGCTGATCGACCACGACGACTATCGGGTGAGAAACTTGCCACTGCCAAGAAGGAATCAACTTCCTGATTTAGCAAGGCATATGTCGTCCATCAAAAAGTCCGTGGTCCAGCCCATTACACATGGTGACCAAAAAAAACGGCGGCTGGCGAGCATGCAGAGATTATCGGAAGCTAAATGCAATAACTGAGCCAGATCGCTATCCGATCGCTCATATCCACGACTTTACTGAGCAGCTGCATGGCAAAAACATTTTCTCAACGCTGGTCTTGATAGAATTTCAGTACATGCCATTCGGTTTGAAAAAGGCAACTCAAACGTTTCAGCGCTTCTTGGATAACATATTCCGTGGCATGGATTTTGTATATTGCTATATAGACGATATTTTAATAATGTCATCTTCCATTGCCGAACACGATCTGTTTTAAAAGTTCTTCAGAAGCATGGACTAAGTATCAACCTGCGCAAATGTCAGCTAGCGCAATCTCAAGTAAATTTTCCCCGCTACACAATCAACGAACATGGCATAAAACCACCATCCGAACGCATAGATGCCATTAACAACTATGTTCGTCCAGACACTATCAGCCAACTGGGTAGATATTTGGGCGTCATAAACTATTATCGCAAATGTATAGCGCGATCATCACATATACAAGCGCCACTCTCTGAGTTGCTAAAAGATGTTAAAAAAAAACGATCAACGCAAAATTGAGTGGACACCAGAACTTGTTTTAGCTTTTGAAAAAAAAAAGTTTTGCAGACGCTACGCTCCAGTCCTTTCCAACACCCAAATCTGAACTTCAGTTGGTGTGCGACGCAGCGGATTGCGCAATCGGAGCAGCAACAGCGCGTAGACGACGAGCGGAGGCCGCTTGGATTTTTTTTTCCAAAAAGTTGGGCACTACTGAGAAGAATCATTCTACGTACGATCGGGAGTTGCTGGCTATTTTTGAGGCCATAAAATACTTTAAACATCTTGTCGTCGGCCGCATTTTTGTTATTAAAACCGACCACAAGCCGCTTGTTTATGCATTTCAACAACGAGCAGAAAAAGCATCTCCCCGACAAATGCGGCATTTAAATTTCATCTCACAATTCTCCACGACAATTCTGCAAATAAAGTCGCAGACGCCTTTTCAAGGTTGTGCGCAATAACAATGCCTGCAGCAATCAGTTTGCCACAAATTGAAGAAGAACAAGATTCGGATCCTGATCTGGCACAACTATTGCAAGATTCAACATCTTTAAAACTACAGAATGTCCAATTCGATAATAACACTTAATTTTACTGCGATGTATCTACAGGAACCATATATACCGAAATCTCTGCGCAACAAGGTTTTTGCGCATATCCACAACTTGTCACATCCCAGTGGTCGAACAACAGTGCGTCAAGTGCGACAGAAGTTTGTTTGGCCTTCAATGAATTTAGATGTTCTCCAATGGTGCAGGTCTTGCCTTCCATGCCAACGCTCAAAGATCCACAATAACAATCATCTTTGTCCAGAGAAGATCAATGTTCCACACGGCATATTTGACCACGTACACCTGGAAATTATTGTGATGCCGTTGCAACAAAACTTTCGATATTGTTTGACGATGATAGATCCATTTTCGCGTTGGCCAGAAGCGGTGCCACTCTCAAACATTACCGCTGAGACAATAGCAACGGTGGTTTGGACTCAATGGATTTCTCGATTCGGATCTCCCAAAACGATTACGACAGATCAAGGCAATCAATTTGAGTCGGCATTGTTTAAGCAGCTTGCAAATCTTATTGGAAGTAAGCACATACACACGACGGCGTTCCATCCACAGTCAAACGGTCTTATAAAAGGGTGGCACCGATCCCTTAAATCATCATTAATGTGTAACAGCGGAACGCCATGGCCACAACTACTGCCAACTGCACTGCTTGGACTTCGCACTTGTTTCAAGGAAGACATCAAAGCATCCGCAGCGGAGATTTTATATGGAGCACCCATTCGACTATCAATCGAATTGCCAGTCCGGCCAGCTATGCCCCTTTACACAGCCTAAATTGTCAGTGACATTATTAGACTCTATACTTAGAACAGAGATGTTAGTATAAAATAGAAAAGAAAAACTTAAATATGAAAACTTAAAATAAAAGATAAAAAAAAAAAAAAAAATAAATAAATAGAAAAGTGTATTAAATAGAGATAGGCTGAGGGGGAAGTTAATGACCCGTTGGGGCAAAAGAATTTAGCCAGTCCAGCAAGCTATGCCCCGTTTCATAGCTGAGAGCGGTCATTAACTTCCCGAAGATATCCTGAAAGCAATAATTTGATTAGGGAGAGAGAGGTCTCATTAGAGAACACGTGGTAAAGGCTATTATATTGAACGCATAAAATATGAAATGGGTTGTGCATAGCGTAATCTGTTGTGCACGTTTTCAAAAATAAAGGGCGAAAGTTTCTAGTGGGTCTGGAAGGAATAGAGAAACGAAGTTGACTTAAAAGAAAAGAAGAATCTATATCGCCAGCAATCAACTTTTGCAGGAAGGCAACACCAAGGACTATCCTTAGATTGTTTAACGATGGGAGGCTAAGGAGAAGAAGCCTACTGGAATATGAAGGCAAGCGAAGATTACTATCCCAATTTAAGCCTCGTAAGGCAAAAAGCAGAAACTGCTTCTGAACAGATTCGATACGATCCTGGTTATTTCTATACTGGGGGCTCCATATACAAGAGCAGTATTCTAAAATAGGGCGGACAAGAGAAGTGTACAGAGTTTTCGTAACGTAAGGATCGTTAAACTCTTTAGACCAACGTTTAATGAAACCGAGAACACTTTTGGCTTCATTAACAATAGTAGAAATATGAAGGCCGAATGAGAGTTTCGAGTCAAAAAGAACACCAAGGTCCTTGACTGTGAAAATTCGTTGCAACGGGGTATTGTCAATTGAGTATCTGGTAATGAAGGGACTATTACGGCTGAAAGACATAAACATATATTTAGAACAATTGAAAAGCAACTGATTAGTAATACACCAAAGTTGCATTGAATTTAAATCATCTTGTAAGCAAGTATGATTCAGAGAATGACAATAAGAGAAAATAAGTTTCACATTGTCCGCGTACATGAGAATGCGAAAATGTGATAAAACAGAGGGAAGATCATTTATAAAAAGAGTAAAGAGTAAAGGACCAAGATGACTACCCTGTGGTACTCCAGAAGTAACCTGGACTTGTTTCGAGGTAGCCCGTCTTAGGAGGACTCTTTGTGTCCTACCCTTTAAATAAGAAGAAATCCAAGCTAAAAGAGAGGGAGGGAAACCAATACGGTCAAGCTTAAGAAGTAAAAGGTCATGGTGTACAGAGTCGAAAGCTTTGCTGAAGTCCGTATAAATGACGTCCGTTTGCATTTTCGAGAGGAAAGCATCATGTACCAAGGTTGTGAATTCTAATAAATTGGTCATAGTTGATCAATTTTTTACGAAGCCGTGTTGAGCAGGGGATAAGATTGATTTGCAGAAATGTTGCAAAGACGAAGTGATAATTTTTTCAAATAATTAAGGGATAGCGGACAATTTTGCAATGCCCCTATAATTTTCAATATTGGACTTCCCACCTTTTTTGTGAAGAGGGATAATAAGCGATTCTTTCCAAAGGGATGGAAAGACAGAAGATTCAAGGGATAGATTAAAAAGCTTAAGCAATGGGCGAAGAAGAGAAGCACTACACTCCTTAAGAAGACAACTAGGTATTTTGTCAGGCCCAGGAGAGTAAGAAGACTTTAACGAATTTAAAGTAGAAAGCAGAGTGGGCATAGAGATGATAGGGATAGGAATAGAATTTGTAGAAGCAATTTTATAAGGGTAAGGTATGTTAATAGGGGATGCAGACGAATACGTTGATTGGAAAAAATTAGCAAAAAAATTTGCGGATTCGCTATCATTGCATTTATCATTTATCCATTCCAAGCATGAAAGAAGACGGCAAAGTGGAAGATTTTCGCTTCGAATTGACAAAATTATAAAATTGTTTAGGATTGAACGTAAATTGCCGTTTGCAATCTCATAGCACTGAGAATTCAGGAGAAGAAAGTTTGACTTGGCTATAATGTATTTAGATAAGTCAGCACTCAAGCCAGACCTTTTATATTTTTTATAATATTTAGATTTATTATTTTGTAAAGACGATAGTCTTGGTGTGAGCCAAGGGGGCTTAGAAGAGATGGACAACGGAGTAGAGTTAGGGACACATTCGTCCAATAGAGAATTTAAGGTGCTATAAAAAAATTTCAGGGCAATATTTATACCAACTGCATCATATAGAAAAGACCAATCAGTTGCCAGAAAACGTTGATCTAACAGTGAGTAATTTCTTTTGCGAAAGCAACGGCGAGGCAGGTTAGACACTAAAGGAGAAGACATAACAGGATTGCTAACAGACAATGTGTCTTCTAAGGTAGGATGATATGCATCCTCAGGGACAGACAGATTGGATGACCTAGAGACATTGGCAATACAGTCGTTGTTAATAAATACAAGATCGAGAGTTCTACTCAAATAATTAGAAATTGAATTAATCTGAAACAATGGAAGGTCAAGCATGGCTTCTAAGAAGTCTTGTTGGGCAGATGGCACAAGATAATTTATATCGTCGGATGAAGACCAGAATATGCTGGGTAAATTAAAGTCACCCAGTACGATAAAAATATCATTGTCACGGACATGAGTAGAGACTTCTTTGATATAGGTAAGGTGTTGAAAATAAACATGAATATCAGAAGCAGAAGGGATATAGGAGCAAGTGATAAAAACAGAGGGGAGAGTTACTTTAACAGAGATTATCTCAGCATCACTAACAGCAGTAAAACAGAACAGTTCCGACTGGAGAGTAGCTTTGACAGCAATTAATACACCACCACCTCGGCGAGACGGTCGATCAGATCTATAGACAATAAAATTATTTGAAAAAAGTTCACAATTAGATATACTTGGATTTAACCACGTTTCAGTAAAAGAAATTATATCTGAATGGAATGAAAAGCTACTCAAAAACAAGTTTTTAAGTTTTGGAACCAGACCCTTACCATTCTGATAAATAATAGATATTCCGTCAGAATTTAGTTTTTTGGATCGACAGAATTATTAGTTGAAAAGGATACAGCTTGGAGGTTAACTTTTGTTGGCCTTTCATCATAGCCGACGTACACTCTCCGCTCATTGGGGCAGATTTGCTGTCAGAATTGCAGCTTCTTATCGACCTTATAAATCGACGCCTATCGACTCGACCACAAGTCTCTCAACACCCGGATGCCTGGCACAGGCGAAACAAATATCCGTTGCCACAGTGCATGGCATGTTCAAGTTTCGAGAACTCCTTAACGAATTTGTCGACGTGACAAAACCCTCCAATACAGCTACCAGGCAACACGATGTACGCCACTACATCAAAACGCATAGAACACCAGTCGCTGATCGACCACGACGACTATCAGGTGAGAAACTTGCCACTGCCAAGAAGGAATCAACTTCCTGATTTAGCAAGGCATATGTCGTCCATCAAAAAGTCCGTGGTCCAGCCCATTACACATGGTGACCAAAAAAAACGGCGGCTGGCGAGCATGCAGAGATTATCGGAAGCTAAATGCAATAACTGAGCCAGATCGCTATCCGATCGCTCATATCCACGACTTTACTGAGCAGCTGCATGGCAAAAACATTTTCTCAACGCTGGTCTTGATAGAATTTCAATACATGCCATTCGGTTTGAAAAAGGCAACTCAAACGTTTCAGCGCTTCTTGGATAACATATTCCGTGGCATGGATTTTGTATATTGCTATATAGACGATATTTTAATAATGTCATCTTCCATTGCCGAACACGATCTGTTTTAAAAGTTCTTCAGAAGCATGGACTAAGTATCAACCTGCGCAAATGTCAGCTAGCGCAATCTCAAGTAAATTTTCCCCGCTACACAATCAACGAACATGGCATAAAACCACCATCCGAACGCATAGATGCCATTAACAACTATGTTCGTCCAGACACTATCAGCCAACTGGGTAGATATTTGGGCGTCATAAACTATTATCGCAAATGTATAGCGCGATCATCACATATACAAGCGCCACTCTCTGAGTTGCTAAAAGATGTTAAAAAAAAAACGATCAACGCAAAATTGAGTGGACACCAGAACTTGTTTTAGCTTTTGAAAAAAAAAAGTTTTGCAGACGCTACGCTCCAGTCCTTTCCAACACCCAAATCTGAACTTCAGTTGGTGTGCGACGCATCGGATTGCGCAATCGGAGCAGCAACAGCGCGTAGACGACGAGCGGAGGCCGCTTGGATTTTTTTTTCCAAAAAGTTGGGCACTACTGAGAAGAATCATTCTACGTACGATCGGGAGTTGCTGGCTATTTTTGAGGCCATAAAATACTTTAAACATCTTGTCGTCGGCCGCATTTTTGTTATTAAAACCGACCACAAGCCGCTTGTTTATGCATTTCAACAACGAGCAGAAAAAGCATCTCCCCGACAAATGCGGCATTTAAATTTCATCTCACAATTCTCCACGACAATTCTGCAAATACAGTCGCAGACGCCTTTTCAAGGATGTGCGCAATAACAATGCCTGCAGCAATCAGTTTGCCACAAATTGAAGAAGAACAAGATTCGGATCCTGATCTGGCACAACTATTGCAAGATTCAACATCTTTAAAACTACAGAATGTCCAATTCGATAATAACACTTAATTTTACTGCGATGTACAGTACCACTTCAACCTCCGGAGAGATAAGACGTGTTACACCAAAACCTAAAACCGCGACAAAAAGCAAGCAAAACCAACAACAAACTTCAAACACAAAACGCAAACCAAAAAACCACAACAACAAACAACATCAACAGTTATCGCGGGCGTCTGCCCAACAATAACAAAAATGCACGAACCACCGGACATAAGAACATACGGAGTAAAATCCAATAACACAAACCTAGGCGAACCGAAATATATTACAATAAAACGAAACGACAACAACACCTTTGAAAAAGTTTCACCGTTTGTCATCAAGAAAACAATAGATTACGCTTGTAACGGAGAAGTCGAGACATGCAAAACAACTAAAGACGGCTTACTCTTGATCAAAACAAAAAACCAATACCAAGCCAATCAACTATTAAAACTAAAACTTATGACAACTATCGAAATCACCGTCACCGAACACAAAACACTTAACTCCACCAAGGGAGTCATATACAGCAACGACTTGCGAAACATAAGCGAAGCTGAAATTCAACTAGAACTAAAATCGCAAAACGTAACAGAAGTCAAAAAAATATTAAAAAAACAACTAATCAACACCAGCACAGACGAAAACAACACCACACTCACAGAAACCGGACTCATAATAATTACTTTCGGGACATATAAACTCCCCGAAAAACTAAGAATCGGCTACGAATCAGTACGCGTTCGCCCATACATCACACTACCCCTGCGATGCAAAAAATGCCTCCGCTTTGGTCACCCAACTCCAGTCTGCAAAGGCATAGAAACATGCATAAACTGCTCAAGCGCCAAACATACAACAGAAAACGAACGATGCGAAAACGAAAAAAGTTGCCTAAACTGCAACAACAACCCTGATATCGATCACCAACACAGCCCCCTCGACCGCAAGTGCCCCACATTCTTGAAACAACAAGAATTAACAGCTATAAAAATCACAGAAAAAACAGACCACAAAACCGCACTTCAAATTTATCACAACCGACACGGCCAACACATCAAAACATCCTATGCAAATACTCTCGCCAATACAACACAACACTCAACTATCACACAAACACCAAACACACATACACCAACTAACACATCGCCAATCACCCGGCTAACAACACCATCTGCTACAACACACCAAACCATCTCAACCATCTCTGCTACACCCCACAAACAAGGCACACTTAATCACACAACACCACCAACCAGAACACCAACAGCATCTTTACAGCAATCAACCGAACCAGAAGACATGGAAATCGAAAACACATATCACACCAACGCATTAAACAAACCATACAAATCACTCCTAACTGAAGATCTAAAACTAAAAATCTACTCTAAAGATAAGTCCAACTCTCTATCCACCACTCTCAAAACAACCAAATCAAACACAAAAACCAAAACAATACCTTCAAACAAGAACAAACTCTTGAACACTAGCGATAACGACTCTATTTAAAATTAGCCCCACCAATAAAATACCTAGCTCATTGTAAACCATCCAATACAAAAACCTTTAACCCAAACTCAAAACAAAATCAAATTTCCAATTTAAAACAATGCTTAAAATAATTCAATGGAACATAAAAGGCTACACAAACAATTACAATGAGCTATTAACAATAATTAAAAAATACTCACCATAAATCATCTGTCTACAAGAAACACACCATTACAACAAAAACACACCCATCCCCGTACCAATAAATTACCAAATTTATACCAATACAGCCTCCAACCGATTCGGTGGAGTAGCCATACTAGCCCACAAATCAATACAACACACTCAATTAAACCAACCTAGACATTTAGAAACCCTCGGCATAGAGATCATCTCAAAAACAAAAATTAACATCCTTTCAACTTACATCCCTCCCAACAAAACCTTTTCACTGAAACGCTTAAGCGACCAATTCGAAACCAATGCCACCAACATAAACCAAATCATCCTAGGAGATTTCAACAGCTGGCATCGCTGCTGGGGATCACCTCAGGAGAACAGAAGAGGCAGAATACTAGCTAAATTCTTTCAAAACGCCAACCTCACTATTCTTAACGACGGCTCACCGACCCACTTCTCAACGCACAATACGTTCACCCACATAGACATTTCACTATGCTCCCCCCAACTCACCCCTTTCACCACCTGGAAAATAGTCGATGACCTGCATGGAAGCGATCACTTCCCAATACTAATATCCTTGTTCCCACAATCACAGACAACAAACTTTTCTCGTCCACTTTTCAAAACAAAAGAAGCAGACTGGCCACTATTTACAAAACTAACCCATGACATAAACGAACTTTTACCTAAAAGCACCAACATCAACAAAGAAGCCGCAATAATCAATAAAATAATCCTACAAGCAGCCCACCATAGCATACCACAGACAAGCTCACATCACCACACCAAAAATATCCCATGGTGGAACAAGACCCTAACCAAACTAAGAGCTAATAAATTCAAAACCTGGCAAAACTTCAAACACCTTAACAGCACTGACAATTTACTTAAATACAAAAGAGCTAACGCACTCTTCCGGAGAGAGCTAAAAATATCAAAAAATAAAGCTACAACAGATTTCACGTCCACAATTTCACCCGATACCCCGTCAGACAAAATCTGGGCAAACATCCGACGTCTCTGCGGACTTAATCCAACAAAAAACATACACTGTATCACTGATAAAAATAACAACTTACCCACGACAGACACAACCCACATAGCTAATCTTTTTGCTCAACACTGGTCAGACCACTCCAAAGACGAAAACTTTAACCAAAATTTCACTGCCAACAAATACAGAGACAAATCAACCAACTACACACCCAGTACGACAGCACAGACAATAGAATCGGATATTACACAAATAGAACTTCTAGCTGCATTACACTCCCTCAAAGGAACCACACGTGGCCTTAATAGAATATCATATCCTATGATTAAAAACACCTCCTACGCACTTAAAAACAGAATCACAAACCTATTTAACACTATTTTCAACAACTTCATCCCACAATCTTACAAAACCAGCCTAGTCATACCTATTCTAAAACCCAACTCAAACAAAACAATACTAACAAACTATAGACCAATCTCACTTAACTGCTGCCTATCCAAAACATTAGAAAAAATAATAGCCAAACGCCTATGGTGGTTTGTAACGCAGAATAACCTCATCCATCCAAACCAATCAGGTTTTAAACACGGCAAATCGGTTGCAGATGGTCTGCTCCTTGCAGACCACCTGATAACCAGGTCGCTGAAAAACAAAAAGCACACCTCTGTCATTGCTCTTGACTTTTCAAAAGCCTTCGACAGAATCGGTGTGCACACCATAATCGACCAGTTAATCAGCTGGAAAGTTGGCCCAAAAATTAAAGCCTTTATCCAAAACTTTATGTCCAACAGGAAAATAAAATCAAAAGTAAAAAATATAATAAGCTGCCCATACCCACTCCACAACGGCATCCCCCAAGGATCGCCAATATCAGTCATCCTCTTTTTAATCGCCTACAACAGTGTCTCAAACATCATCAGCCTACAAAAAGAAATACAATTCAGCGCCTACGCAGATGATTTCTTCCTAATTATTCCCCTCAATAGACTAAAAAACCAAACGTTCAACCTTGACAACCTTTTCTCAAAAATTCAGGATTGGTGTTCATATTCAGGAGCATCACTATCCCTCGGAAAATGCCAACATCTCCACATTTGCCGAAAGCATAACTGCATTTGCAACATTTCATGCAACAATACCCCGATTCCCTCAGTCACCACCCTAAAAATCTTAGGACTTACAATAAACAACAAATACAGATGGGACTCACACATAAAACAAATTCAACCAGCCCTAAACAACAAACTTAACGTCATAAAATGCCTATCAAGCCCTAAGCTAAATTGCAACACACACACACTTATAAATATAGCAAAATCAACCTTAATACCAAAAATAGAATACGCACTTTACATTTACGCCCACGCTCCTAAATCAACCCTAAATAAACTAAAACCTTTATTTAACGCTGCAATACGCATTTCACTGGGAGCACTACGCTCAACCCCCATCCCAAACTTGCTTTTTGAAGCAAACATACCCACAATTGAACAAAAAAGAGACCTTATCACAACCAAATCCTACAAAACTCTACTACACAGCTCAAACTCACCACTTCACAAATACATTAAACAATACCGGACCCAAAAAAGAAGCAAATTAACATCAACATTAGAAAAAATCATTATCTCATGCAAACAACACAACATTCCCTATCTCCCACTCCCGAACAAAACAACCACCCCACAATGGACATTCCCCCTGTTTAAGCCGAAAAGTAGGCAGCGGCATCTGCAACTCCCCATCTGAATGTTGTGTGAAAGCTCGCTCTCCTTTTTCTGTTATTAACATATTTAAATATGTAATGTAATATAGCTAGCCTGCTGAGCATGCTCAGTAGGCTTTACATTTTAGTACTGATTTACCATCCAATAAAAGAAGTTCTACGCCCACGCGCAAAAACCCGAAAACTCAGTTTTGTTGTTATTTCTAAAAAGTATTTATTCTTTCGGTCGTGTTGTGAAAGTTTTATATAATCCACCCCCCGACGTTTTCATGGTCCTTCGAGCCGGATAATTATTGATTGAATTATCGCTCGCCCCAGCAAGCTACGGTGGAGAGAAAATTACAACACACAGAACACACAGAACAAGTGCGAAGCAATAGATGAAATTGACTTCACACTTCTTTCACACCCTTCTAAAACCAGATAAGTAATATAATTTCCTATTTATATTATTTATACATATATATGTGCAAATATTTTATTAAGTTTTTAAACGCAGCCTGTTTTTAAGCTTTCCTAATAAAACAATACTTGCTCATTTTCCTCTTTGTCCGTTTGACCTCAAATATATGCATACATATATATATGCATATAATTCCGTTCTTGGCGCTAATATAACAAAAACTCACAAGTGTTTCCTTTTCCCTCTTTCCGCCACCACTTGTTGTTTCTTTTGTTTTTCCGTATACACAAAAGAAATTATAATAATTTTTTTTTGACAAATCTTAACCTGTGTGAATTATTTGTCAAAAAATCATCCACCAAAAAATAAGTAAAATACATACAGACATAAATCAACGGTGACACTTCGCGCGTACAAACATACATACATATGTTGGTCAGTGACTCCAAGCCGTTCCGATTTTTCTCATTCCACAGCTGCATATGCTGTAACCAGTAACCAACGGTTAAAGATACCCTACTTTTTTTCGACAAATGGGGTATATACTTTTTCCGAACATATTTGCAACATAATTTATATATATTATATTATACTTTTATATACATCAATAATACAAAAATACCCTTTCCGCAAGTTGGGCATATCCGACTTACCATCTGCTACAAAACAATAACAAGCAAAAAAATAAAACTGCTTTACAAAATATATATAAAAAAATATACATACACAAAAAAAAAAAAATTTTACCTTATACACTAAAAAAAAAAAAAAAAAAATTATGTTTTTACAATATATACAAAAAAAAAAAAATTTTTAAAAAAAAAAAAAAAATAATATACAAAATATTGAATTCTCCGTACAAAAATTTATTTTATATAAAAAAAAATAATATATAACTCCCGATAAAAAAAAAATTTTTTTTGTTTACATAATATATTATTCATTTTTTCTTGGTATTTATTTTTTGCTCCAAAATAATAACGAAATTAAAAAAAAAAAAATAAAACTAGTACCAATAATAATTATTCCGTAACGACATATTCCGTCCAAAGTTACATTGTTGTTGGTATTTTTCTGTCCTGTTGTCGAAGTTTTATAGCTTCTTGTTGTTTTTTCATTGCACAAGTCTCCGGCTCCATAGAGAGCCTATAATGTCAAAAGAACAGAAGCAACAAGCGAAACCACGTCCTTCATTGTCCAACGTTCGTCGATCATCATTATCAAGCGCTCGCAGCTTGTCCGCGTCATCTGCGTACAAACCAAAACCGTCTGTTACCATATCCAGACCAAAATCCGAAACCTTGGCAATTCCGCAAGACAACGCACGCGTAACTAGACAAGCATCCCAAAAAACGTTAGACAAATCCAACATGGCCCTGAATGAATTTATTGCTGTGTCAGACAGGCTTAGCCAATTTGAGGCAAGATTTGCAAACTCGGCAGGCGCATCCCTGTTTACACTTCAAATGCGTCGGGATCAGATCCGATCAATATGGGAGGAAGTAGAGCTAGCTTTCAAACAAGGGTCCCAAGTTGCCGGGTCCAGCGATGATTTTGAAGCAATGCAAGCGAAGTACGAGCATTGCTATTCTGTTTATGAACGCTGTTTCGCTCAACTAAGTGAGTGCATCGACGCTGCTTCGACCAAAAAACAAGTACAGCCCGTGGCTCAATCCATATCCAGGGGCTATAGTCTTCCTCCAATTGACACTGAGGTCTTCAACGGAGATTATTTGCGCTGGCCGACCTTCCGTGATCTTTTCACAGCAATTTACATTGATAATCCACGATTGACCCAAGTCGAGAAACTGTTTCACCTCAACGCTAAGACAAGCGGCGAGGCAAAAGGTATTGTTTCCAAATCTCCACTAACACATGACGGCTTTCAGTCCGCGTGGCAGAATCTTTCAGAAAGATTCGAAAATAAGCGGCTGTTGGTGAACAGCCAGCTTAAAATCCTATTCAATCTGCCGTCAGTTTTCCAAGAGTCCGGGAATGCTTTGAAAGAGCTGCAGAGTACAATCCAGGGCTGTTTGACAGCTTTCAAGTTGGCTAAGGTCAGCATTGAAAACTGGGATTGTTTACTCGTGTTCCTCTGCTCGTCCAGGCTGCCGAAACTAACCCTATCCTTATGGGAACAGTCACTCCACAACAAATCCGATATTCCGACTTGGGTCGAATTCGATAGTTTCCTTAGCGAGCGTCATCGCACGCTGGAGGCGATTGAAGACATAAGGCCTAATACGGGAGGCCAATTCAATCGCAAAGATGCAGCCCCTAAGAGAGTAAATTCATTTGAAACAAAGGTCAAAGTTAATGCGCAACCTTCCAAGCAAACCTTGACCTGCAAGCTGTGTTCCAAAGAGAACCACCCCATCCGTTCATGTCCAAAGTTTCTGCAAATGACAGTTACCGATAGAGCCTCCTACATAAGAAAGCTCCAACTCTGCTTAAATTGTTTCGCCAGAGGGCACCAGCTTAAAGACTGCACAAGCAGCTTTAACTGTTACACGTGCAAAGGACGCCACAACACTCTGTTGCATCGTGGCGACCCTCCTTCCCAAGTGGCTTCCGATTCATCCTTAAGCGCTGTTGCTACTCCATATCTTCCAAATCAAGATATACAGTCCACTTCAAATCAAAGTCCGGCAAATATCCACAATTATTTCACGTCGAACACGCAAGGTGTTCTACTCGGCACTGCCATAATTAACATATGCCACCTAGGCACGTGTTATAAGGCTCGTGCGTTGATTGATTCTGGCTCCGAAGCAACATTCATTTCAGAACGAATGTTTAGAATCATCAAGCTTCCTTTTAAACGTGTTACAGCCCAAGTCGCCGGACTGAATCAAGCTGTATCAGCCAATCCTGAGAAGTTATGTCACTTCAACATAGGATCCCCTACAAGGCCGCGTGTTCACATTGAAGCGTCGGCGTTTGTACTTCCAAGTGTGGCAGGGACTCTACCATCACATCCGATCCCCGAGAGTTCTTTGAGAGACCTGCCAAATATTCCACTGGCTGACCCTTCATTCTACAGGAGTTCGCAGATAGATGTGCTATTAGGCGCAGATATCCTTCCATCCATTTTACTTGGCGGCTCCATTCCAAACGTCTGTGGCGGGTTATTAGGTCAAGAAACCATTTTCGGTTGGATCCTTACCGGCCCAATTGCTACGTGCGCTACATCCTCTATCTCCGCATTTTCCACTCGTGTCACGGTCAAGAATGACCAACGATTGGAAAATCTCCTCACAAAGTTTTGGGAGGTGGAGGATCTTCCGGTGAAGCAGGTAAAGGAGTCTGATGCCATATGCGAGGACAACTTTATCCGCACCACATCTAGGAATGAAAGTGGCAAATATAGTGTCACTCTCCCATTCAAACATCCTGATCACATTAACTTAGGACATTCAAGGTCAATCGCACTAGCTCAGTTTCTAAGAAACGAGATTCGTTTAAACAGAAACATTCCTCTAAAAGAGCAGTACGACTCCGTGATCCAGGAATATTTGGACTTAGGTCATATGAGACAAGTCCCCCCTTCTTCTGATTCTGGGAACTTTTATCTTCCGCATCATGCTGTTTTTAAGCCTGACAGCACTACCACAAAAGTTCGCGTAGTATTTAACGCTTCCAGTCAATCCACTAACGGCAAGAGCCTGAATGACGTCCTTCATGCAGGCCCAGTTCTCCAATCTGATCTAACTATTCAGATTTTGAAGTGGCGTTTCTTCCGCTATGGTTTCAACGCTGATATCACCAAAATGTATCGGCAAATCTTAGTCAAGCCACATCACACTCCATTCCAAAGGATCCTCTATCGGAACAAGGATCAAGAGCTATGTGACTATGAGCTCAACACTGTCACGTTTGGCGTAAATTGCGCACCTTTCCTGGCAATTCGCGTCTTGCAACAGCTAGCTCAAGATGTGCTAGCTCGGTATCCGCGGGCTAGTGACATCATTTCCAACTATATGTACGTCGACGATGTTTTGGCAGGAGCTCATACCATGCAGTGCGCAATCGCCAGCATCAAGGAGCTTCAAGGAGCTATGGATTCAGCAGGCTTTCCACTACGTAAGTGGACCTCAAATGAGAAGGAAGTCCTCCGCGGTATTCCTAGGGACCACCTTTTACGCGAGGATTTCCTTGAATTCGAAGAAGCCAGCGTTGCTAAAACCTTAGGGATCCGCTGGCAAGCTGATACAGACGAATTCTTCTTCGCACCCTCCGAGATTCCTACAAAGGAAACAATCACCAAACGCGAAGTCCTCTCCGAGATAGCTAAGCTTTTCGATCCAGCAGGATGGCTAGCACCCGTCATCGTTCGCGCAAAGATTTTCATGCAGGAAATCTGGCTCCATGAGCTTGGCTGGGACGATCCGATGCCTTCCCAACTTGTTCAGCGTTGGGAAGATTTTACCGCCAATCATCCCCGCCTAGGAGACATCCGAGTTCCCAGGTGGGTTTCCTTTCAACCGAAAGCGACTATCCAGATCCATGGATTCTGTGACGCCTCCCAAAAAGGCTTACGGAGCAGCCTTGTATATTCGCGTAGAAATAGGCTGCGAGGTTTCAGTCCACCTACTCACGTCCAAGACAAGAGTAGCTCCGGTCAAGACAGTGTCGCTGCCGAGACTCGAGCTTTGTGGGGCTGTTCTTCTAGCTGAATTATTTTCAGCTATCATTCCACAGATGCCCTTAGCAAAGTCCGAATCCTTCTACTGGACCGATTCAACAATCGTTCTGGCCTGGCTCCGCAAATCACCTTGCTCCTGGACAACGTTCGTCGCCAACCGTATCTCCAAGATCGGCCAGCATACTGACTGTCAAGCCTGGTCGCACGTGCGGTCTGAGGACAATCCTGCGGATTTAGCAAGTCGTGGGGTATCACCACAAGAGCTTAAGGATAGCCATCTGTGGTGGAATGGTCCTGACTGGTTACGTCTCCCTCAAAAACAATGGCCCGTTCTATCAGACTCCAGTCTTGAGACTGAACTAGAGCAGCGTCCAGTTAAAGTTCACATTGCGGAACTAGCTCCATCGTTTGATCCATTAGAACGTTTCTCCAATTTTGGCCGAGCTTTAAGAGTCACCGCATACATATTCAGATTCGCTAAGCGATGTCGCCAATCCACGCTGTTGTTTCCAACACAACAACTCCAAAGTAGTGAGCTTCTAGAAGCTCAAGAGCGACTCATTATCCTCACTCAACGAAATTCTTATCCTAAAGAATACAAGTGCCTTCGTGACAAGCGCAGCTTGCCAGCATCTAGCCACATTGTAAACTTCAATCCGTTTCTTGATCCAAAAGGGATCATGCGAGCATCCGGTCGCATCTGCAAATCCAGCAACCTGAACTATGACGAGCGGCACCCTGTGATACTTCCGTACTCGTGTTCGTTCAGCCGCCTCCTTGTCAAGTTCACGCATCAGATTTCGCTGCATGGTGGAAATCAATTGATGATGCGCCTCATTCGTTCCAGGTTCTGGATTCCTAAGCTAAAGACTTTGATCACATCCGTGACCAACTCCTGTCGAGCCTGCGTAGTGTTCAGGAAAAGACTCCAGACTCAGCTTATGGGTAGCTTACCGGAGGAAAGATCGACGTTCTCACGTCCTTTCACACATACTGGCATCGACTTTGCTGGTCCGTTCGAAATAAAGAACTACACTGGTCGTGCTTGCCTCATTACCAAAGGCTACGTGTGTGTCTTTGTGTGCTTCAGCACAAAGGCAATCCATCTTGAAGCCACTTCCGACCTGACTACGGACAAATTCCTAGCAGCGTTTGCTCGCTTTATAGCAAGACGCGGCTGTCCGTCCAAAGTCTACTCCGACAATGGGAAAACGTTTGTTGGAGCCTCAAGAGTCATCACTCGTGACTTCTTGGAGGCTACAAAAACACGCGTCGAGTCAACATACAGTCACCACTGTCTATCGTGGCACTTCAATCCACCAAGTGCGCCACATATGGGTGGCCTGTGGGAAGCTGGTGTCAAAAGCTTCAAGGCGCTGTTTTATAAGTCGACCTCAACATTCAAGTATACTTTTGAAGAGCTTTCCACCCTCCTTACGAAGATCGAAGCCTGCCTAAACTCCAGACCGATTTCCCCATTATCCGAAGATGTAACAGATCTGCTGGCTCTAACACCAGGGCACTTCCTGGTAGGAGGCCCACTCCTCGCAATTAGTGAGCCCGAAATCGAGGGAAATGCAGCGTCAATTCTCAATAGATGGCAACGGCTCAAGGCTCTTAACCAACACTTCTGTTTCCGTTGGAAAGAAGAGTACTTGAAGGAGCTTCACAAAAGGACTAAGTGGCAACTACCCGAAAGGAATCTGCAACAGGGCGACATGGTAGTTGTCAAGGAGGATAACCTTCCATCCAACGAATGGCGCTTGGGCCGCGTCCAGGAATCTCACGCGGGGAAGGATGACCGGGTCCGAGTAGTCGATGTACTCACGACCCGAGGGACTATAAAAAGGCCAGTGGCCAAGCTTATCCTCCTTCCAATCCATCCCGAACCCAAAACTCCACTGTTGTGACTAACCCTTTTGTTCAATAAGAGTATGTTGTCTAATTCCTGTTTTGTTTATATTTTCCCAGACGACATTCGAAGAGCCATGGCACCCACATCCAGGACGCCAAAGAAGACTGGTCGACCACGCGGTGTTGCGTCTTTCCGCTGTCGGGTCTGTCGGGGTGTCCATGCCCTAAAGAAGTGCCAACGGTTCATTCACCTCGATGCTGAAAAACGTCTCCGGGCAGTCCTTATAAACAAGTACTGCCCCAACTGCCTGGCACATCAGCATTCCGGGCGATCGTGTCGCAGTGGAGCTAGATGCCGCATCTGTGGTGGTGAGCACCACACCTTGCTCCACCTAGACGACGACCATTCTCCGGCTTCCTCGCAAAGGGCTCGACCGAGGAGCCCATCAGAAGACTCGCTGCGTCACTTTCCAATCCGAGCGCAACGACCCCCAACACCAACATCCACCCTGGAAGTAGCTGTCATGCCGACGGTGACCATCCTTGTCACTGTCGGTGAAAAATCTTTCGAGATGCGGGCACTGGTCGATCCATGCAGTCGGCACAGTCGCATCGATGCCTCCTCGGCAAAGGCCCTAGGCCTCTCCGCCACCAGGCTCGATGACAGGATCAGTGCTCGCATCAAATCCAAGCACGGGACCTTCGACAGAGATTGCAACTTGGAGGTTATTCAAGACCTCATATTTCAGACACCAAAGGCGCCGGTCGCAGAACGTTTCCGGCAAGACGTTCCCAACATTGTGTTGGCGGATGCAGGATGGTTCAAGCCATCCCTAGTGAGTTTGGTGTTGGGTGCCGATGTGTACGGCTCCATTATCCAGCCAGGAGTGCTTCCGAGCGAATATGGGCCAGTGGCTCAGAACACGACGTTTGGGTGGATCCTGTCTGGAGTCTGCAGCCAATAAGGTCCGCTCCCCAAGTCCTTTCCTTTATTTGCAACTATATTGCAAGGGGGGCGGAATGTTTAAGCCGAAAAGTAGGCAGCGGCATCTGCAACTCCCCATCTGAATGTTGTGTGAAAGCTCGCTCTCCTTTTTCTGTTATTAACATATTTAAATATGTAATGTAATATAGCTAGCCTGCTGAGCATGCTCAGTAGGCTTTACATTTTAGTACTGATTTACCATCCAATAAAGAAGTTCTACGCCCACGCGCAAAAACCCGAAAACTCAGTTTTGTTGTTATTTCTAAAAAGTATTTATTCTTTCGGTCGTGTTGTGAAAGTTTTATATAATCCACCCCCCGACGTTTTCTCCCCCCCCCCCCCTTTTTACCCTTCCCCAAAAAAATTTAACAAAACTTATACCCCACCAAGCACATACAGACAACAATTTCTTGAACTCAAGAACAAATACAACAATCACAAGTTCATATACACAGATGGTTCCCTGCAAAACAACTCAGCCACTTTTGCCATCACCACTGAAAATGAAATCCTAAAAAGATGCATCCTACCCCACTACTCATCCATCCTATCAGCCGAAACCATAGCCATTCTTGAACGGGCAACTTCATAATTTGCTCCGACTCACTCGCATCCTTAAAATCCATCAGCAACATCAACAACAATAACCTTTACCCCACAACAATTAGATCCCTCCTTACCAAAACTGCCCCTAAAATAAAACTCCTTTGGATACCTGGCCACTGCGGCATCGTAGGAAATGAGCTAGCCGACACTACAGCCAAATTCACATACAATTTCCCCCTACATTGCGCTCCTAACTTTAACACTACCGACATAAACAAATTCCTTGCGATGGAGCTAGCCCAAAAACTTAAACAGAACCTAGAACTCTGTAACAGTTGGTACAAACAACTAAACACAACCCCAACAAACACAAATCTTTATTTAAAAAATATAAACCAAAAAAATATCACACGCAGTGACCAAATTAAAATAGTTAGACTAAGACTAGGACACACAAAAATCACCAACCAACACTACATAGACAAGAACATAACTAACCACTGCCCCCTCTGCAATTCTGCAATAAACCTCAAACACATCCTAACCCAATGCCCATCCCTAACAACAGCGCGAACCAGTCTCCTCCATAACAAAAACCCCATTGACATCCTATCAGACCCATCCACAGACAATATTAAACTTATAATTAGCTTTTTAAGGAAAACACAATTGTACAACAAAATATAATTATAAATAGCTGAAGGCCACAGCAGCCATGCTAAAAATACTACTAGTTTTTAAGTTTTAAACTTTAAGCTAGTAATAATAATAATAATACTGCGATGTATCTACAGGAACCATATATACCGAAATCTCTGCGCAACAAGGTTTTTGCGCATATCCACAACTTGTCACATCCCAGTGGTCGAACAACAGTGCGTCAAGTGCGACAGAAGTTTGTTTGGCCTTCAATGAATTTAGATGTTCTCCAATGGTGCAGGTCTTGCCTTCCATGCCAACGCTCAAAGATCCACAATAACAATCATCTTTGTCCAGAGAAGATCAATGTTCCACACGGCATATTTGACCACGTACACCTGGAAATTATTGTGATGCCGTTGCAACAAAACTTTCGATATTGTTTGACGATGATAGATCCATTTTCGCGTTGGCCAGAAGCGGTGCCACTCTCAAACATTACCGCTGAGACAATAGCAACGGTGGTTTGGACTCAATGGATTTCTCGATTCGGATCTCCCAAAACGATTACGACAGATCAAGGCAATCAATTTGAGTCGGCATTGTTTAAGCAGCTTGCAAATCTTTTTGGAAGTAAGCACATACACACGACGGCGTTCCATCCACAGTCAAACGGTCTTATAAAAGGGTGGCACCGATCCCTTAAATCATCATTAATGTGTAACAGCGGAACGCCATGGCCACAACTACTGCCAACCGCACTGCTTGGACTTCGCACTTGTTTCAAGGAAGACATCAAAGCATCCGCAGCGGAGATTTTATATGGAGCACCCATTCGACTACCAATCGAATTTTTCGCTGATTCGGACGAAACAGTACACCCCACAATCTTTCTAAGTACTTTTTGAGAACACATGCAGAAAATTCGACCAACGGCAACAGCACAGCACATCAAACAAAAGATGTTTCTTTTGAAAGGAATTGATTCCAGCCTGTGGAATCTCCCTGGCCCTTATGAAATTTTCACTCTTTGAGTAAACGGAAAGGAAACTGCAGTGTCAGTTGACCGCCTCAAACCGGTTTTTTTCGCAAAGGATGACCAACTTTTGGAATCAGAAGAAATGCACCCTAGACCTCTCAGGACATATGAAAGGCAAAAGCAGGTAAAATTTTTAAACAAGATTCGTAACGAGTTCACTGGAAGGGGAGTACTGTAGCGGCTCAAATATCTGGCAATGCTTTCTGAATTTGAGTAGCGATTAACCGTTCTGCTACTCGATAGATCGACTACATGACGCGTTTTGAGGAGCTCCTTCTCTAGCAATAGAACAATTGAAACAAGTGGAAACGTTGCAGTCGGACGCAACCGACTGCGATAGACTCGATACCAGTATTAAAACCGGTAAAAAGAGGCCTTATTGCAAAGGGGTACGGATGTGGCAGGGGTGTACGCTGCATCAAATATTGTCTGGTACAGATGGGGATGCCACCAGCTATCTTCCTTCCAAATTTGGTGACTCTAGCTCAAAGTTTGTGAAGGGTGAAGGGTGGGGGAAGGGGGCTGGGGGCGTTTTGGGGTGGGTGTGGCATTCAAATTTTGAAGCAGATCTTTGTTGAATGCCAATTGCAATCTTCCAACCAAATTTGGTAACTCTAGATCAAAGTTTGTAAAAGTTGGGGAAGGGAGGCTGGGGGTTGGTATGGCTCCAAGATATCTTTGGGGGTCACTACCAGTTATCTTCTTACCAAGTTTGGAGACTCTAGCTAAAATACTATGAAAGATACACGCATTTCCGTTTTTAACGAAGCGTTGGGGCGGCTGGGGTTGGCTAGGGCGGTGGGGTAGACGTGGCATTCCAAGTTTTGATGCAGTTTTTTAGGGATCGTCATCACCTATCTTGGCGCAAAATTTGTGGCTGTAGCTCAAAAACTGAGGAAGTTATAGGCGTTTCTGATTTAAAACTGCGGGGGGCTGGGGGCGGAATGGGTGGGCGTGACTCCAAAACTTTAATGCAGATTATTGGGGTTCATTACTAGCAATCTTTCTACCAAATTCAGAGACTCTAGCTCAACAACTCTGAAAGATAAACTCATTCCCATTTTTAACGAAAAGTTGGGGCGGCTGGGGTTGGCTAGGGCGGTATGGGTGGGCGTGGCATCCAAAGTTTTGATGCAGTGGCATTCGGTGGCTCGAGCTTAAAAACTGAGGAAGTTATAGGCGTTTCTGATTTCAAACTGCGAGGAGGCTGGGGGTGGAATGTATAGGCGTGGCTCCAAAATTTTAAATGCAATTTTTTGGGGATGCCAGTAGCTATCTTACTACCACATTTGGTAGCTCTAACTGTAAAGATGTACGGAATAGGTAGATTTATCGATTTTGAGTTATCGAACTTCTCGATTTGCCAGCCCCCTAGTTATCGTAGAACCGCAATCTTGACACTTTATCTGTCCCGGCTATAGATAAATACATTTGCAAAGTTTCAAGTCTCTAGCTTGAAGGGTGACGAAAAAAGTTGCGTTCATACATACAGACGGACGGACAGACACCATGACGGACATTGCACAAACCCAATATACTCTTTACCTTCGGTATCGAGTATAAAAAGTGTCACGCGGTTTCTGTTTGTATTGAATTTTCGTCATTTTATTAATCACTTTTTGTTGCGTCTTTACCCAAATGAACGCTTTTAATAATTGTGAAATGCTTGTTAGTGATGGAAAAATATACAAAAAGATGGCTGCAAGGGTTACATGTATTGCAACAGCTATCGATTAATGTGATGCCACGTTTAAGGGAGCTGCCACATAATGCTGTATCAGGCTAGTTTGATTTTCAAAAATGCCAAAATTCCCGCCAGCAACTAGCTTTCCTGCGTTTGACAGTTGAAAAATGCCAGATCTGGCTGGTAAAAGGCGAAGTTGGTACAATAACATAAGGTAGTCTCGTCGTGGGCAGAGGGTAGCTTAACGTATGCTTGCAATATGTGCGAGTGAAACGCACACTTTACAGTTAGTGTAAGCGCAACAGCTGTAGAGTATAATGATAAAACAAAGAGGTAAATAGATTCATTTTTAATAATTTTGAGTTAGCAACTAGTTCAGTCAGACTGTTTAGTAAGTCTGCCAAGTATTAATAAAAGAAAATGCTAAAAAAAATCATAAAACATTAGAAAATCTGCAAGTTTTGCAGTAACACAATTTTTTGTGTCCGCTTAAGGGTTAATTGCTCGGGAAAAATTCGTCCATACACAACTTTTTGCGTCAACAAGCAAGCATGTACTGTCGATAAGCTACAAAAACGACGAGCATCTGCCTCCGACGAGACTACCTTATGTTATTGTATCATGCTCGTGCTAACATGGTTAGCCGGCTTTGCCACACCCCTCAAGCTAGAGACTTGAAACTTTGAAAATGCCTTTATCTATTGCCGGGACAGATAAAGTGTCAAGATTGGGGTTCTACGATAACTGGAGGGCTGGCAAATCGATAAATTCGATAACTCAAAATCGATAAATCTTAGCTAAAACTGCAAAATTATGTAGGAAGATAGCTACTGGCATCCCCGAAAAAATTGCATCAAAAATTTTGGTGCCACTCCCACCCATTCCGCCCCAGCTCCCCGCAGTTTTAAATCAGAAACGCCTATATCTTCCTCAGTTTTTGAGCTAGAGCCACCAAATTTTGCACCAAGATAGGTGATGACGATCCCCAAAAACTGCATCAAAACTTTAGATACGCGCCCACCCACGACGCCCTTGTCCACCCCAGCCGCCACAACTTTTCGTTTAAAACGGGAATGCGTGTATATTATTTCATAGTGTTTGAGCTAGAGTCTCCAAATTTGGCTGGTAACGATCCGCAAAGATCTATATCAAAGTTTTGGAGGCCCCCTTACCACCCACAGGGGACATAGTACCGACTTTTTATACTTATAATACAATGGGCTTAACATTTGCCATATTAATGCTCAAAGTTTAGTCAGAAAGATGTATGAGTTAAGATATATGTAAGTTAAGATATATGTATGTCAAATGTTGATATAGTGTGTGTATCGGAAACATGGTTTATGACTCAAATGTGTGATCTGTTAGTTTCATGTAAAGGTTTTACTGTATTTCGTGCAGATCGTGTTGGACATGGAGGGGGCGTGGCAATTTTTATACTCGATACCGAAGGTAGAGTATATTGGGTTTGTGCCATGTCCGTCATGGTGTCTGTCCGTCTATCTGTCTGTATGTTCGCAACTTTTGTCCACACCCTTCAAGCTAGAGACTTAAATGGAAGGGACTGATCGAATTCTAAGATTGGGGTTCTACGATAACTGGGGGGCTGGCAAATCGATAAATTCGATAACTAAAAATCGATAAATCCACCTATTCCGCACACCCTTATAGTAAGAGTTACCAAATTGGTTGGAAGATAGCTACTGGCATCCCCGAAAAAATTGCATCCAAAATTTTGGTGCCACGCCCACCCATACCGCCATTGTCCACCACAGCTGCCCCAACTTTTCTTTAAAAACGGGAATTCATGTAATTTTCATAGTATTTAAGCTTAAGTCTTCATTTGGTAGGTAGATAGCTGGTAACGATCCCCAAAGATCTGCATCAAAGTTTTGGAGCAAGCCCCCCTGACCGGCCACAGGGGAGCTAGTATAAACATTTTATAAATTTTGAGCTAGAGTCACCAAATTTGGTAGGAAGATAGCAATTGACATCAATAATAGATCTTTATCAACAATATTGATGCCACGCCCACCCATAACTCCCCCAGCCCCCCTTCCCCAACCTTTGACAAACTTTGAGCTAGTCTCCAAATTTGGTAGGAAGATTGCAATTGACATTCCACAAAGATCTGAATCTAAAATTTGGTTCCACGCCCACCCATAACTCCCCCAGGCCCCCTTCTCCAACCTTTAACAAGCTTTGAGCTAGAGTCACAAAATTTGATAGGAAGATAGCAATTGACATCAATCCTAGATCTGCATCAAAAATTTGGATGCCACGCCCACCCATAATGCCCCGAGCCCCTCTTCCTCCACCTTTTACAAACTTTGAACTAGTGTCACCAAATTTGGAAGAAAGATAGCTGGTGGCATCCCGGCTGTATCAGAAAATTTTTGAGGCAGCTTACACCTCTGCCGCATCCGTACCCCTTTGCAATCAGGCCTCTTTTTACCGGTTATAATATTGGTATCGAGTATATCGCAGTCGGTTGCGTCCGACTGCAACGTTTCCACTTGTTGTTAATAATATGCTGCGATCCTAGTTATTGTGTAAGCATGAAGAAGGAAGTACAACTGAATTCATTTTTGTTGAAATAAGCTGTCCACTGTATTTTCGAAAAATGCTTATTGGTTGTGTTTATCGTCCCAATTTCGTCAATTTCTATGTTAACTGTTTCATATAATATATTGTAATTACGATCCTGGGGGATTTTAATAGCAATTAATTGAACCAGAATGATCTCACCAACAATATGGAACCACTTGGATTACACTTAGTCAATTCGACTAATCCAACCAATTTTACTTCTACTTGCAGTACTTTCTTGGATATGGTCTTTGTCAGTAATTCTTTAAAAACTCTATGACCACATTTCCGTCCCTTGTTTCTCCAAACATGATCTTGTTTTTGTGTCGTATGATGTTTGCATTAATAAGTTCAGAGCAGAGACAACTTAAGGCCTGTACGCAGATGCCCGTACAGCGCCCGTACTGTCAAAACTTCATATAAAAAAATGGTCTCGTACAGCGCCCGTACAGTAATAACATTTTCAAGTCTGCAGTTGTACTCTCTACGAGCCGTACGATAGTGTTGGACAATGAAACTGTTAAAATCTTATGTTAAAATTGTACGACAGTAAATAGCGTTCAGGAGCTATTTACGGTAGTTATACAGTGCAAAATGTCGGAAAGCAAGTCACGCTACAATAATTTTGAAAATGATATGGACAAAATTGCGCTGATGGAGGCAATTGAGCGTCGGCCAGTCTTGTGGGACTTAACCAGCAAGCTGCATTTCAACAATATTTTGATAAGAAGTGAAAAATCAATCTCCAATGGAGCCGCACTTGTTGTATTGGCGGTCAATACTTTCCAAAATGGATGAAAAAGCAAGTGATAATGCTGTGGCACAAGTCACGCAGCTATTGCTAAATTTGCAACAAGCATACAACAATAAATGAAGAAATAACACATTGGTTGTTTTTAATTTATTGGAATTTATTTCATTGCGGCACTCTCGCCGACTCGTACTGCCAGGGTACAGATCCACTCGAAGAATTTACATAGTTCTTCAAGTGGTTCCTTACTTGTTTTGCATAGTCCCGCGCTCGTCCATGTGAGGGATATGCGTTTGCGTCATTGTTACTTTCCGGTATATTTAAATCTCTTGTGTTGCTATACGCTTGCGGATTTCTCTTGATTAAAAAATTGTGCAACAGGCAGCATGCATACAAACAAATCCGTAAAATTGTTGGACGACATATGAAAATTTTCATAGACGGCTGCCGGCTCCTTGCACAAGTTGTCAAACTAAAATTAAGTTGCAAAATCAATATTCATGCTTCCATTGTTTGTACATATATTAAAAATACTTACATCTCTTGTAAATCGTCCGTGCTCAGCCCTGCCCATCAAATATGGATTTACCCATATGCGTCTCTGGCGCTTTGCTTTCGCAGCGTCGCTTCTTTTTTTTAAAAGTGCCAACAGTATGGTGTTGGTTGTGCACATTATTGCAAATAAATTTTGTTGTTCATAATCCATTTTACTTTAACTTAATTGATTTGCCCAAATGTAAACAAACAACAAAACACAGTTGCATTTCCGATTTATTTACATAAAGTAATCAACCTACCGCCACAATATGTGCATTTTTCAACACTTATCGTTACAGCCCGTAAAACTCATGTATTACTGTACTGGCGCTGTACGGAGCATCTGCGTACAGGCCTTTAACAGCAAGACACGTTTACAGAATTGTTAATGTTATCGTGCCTTGGACTTTTACGCAAGTTCGTAGCGAATGGAAAAAAGTCGAATTGATTGCAGCCTGTGGAATCTCCCTGGCCCTTATGAAATTTTCACTCTTTGAGTAAACGGAAAGGAAACTGCAGTGTCAGTTGACCGCCTCAAACCGGTTTTTTTCGCAAAGGATGACCAACTTTTGGAATCAGAAGAAATGCACCCTAGACCTCTCAGGACATATGAAAGGCAAAAGCAGGTAAAATTTTTAAACAAGATTCGTAACGAGTTCACTGGAAGTACTGGGGAGTACTGTAGCGGCTCAAATATCTGGCAATGCTTTCTGAATTTGAGTAGCGATTAACCGTTCTGCTACTCGAAAGATCGACTACATGACGCGTTTTGAGGAGCTCCTTCTCTAGCAATAGAACAATTGAAACAAGTGGAAACGTTGCAGTCGGACGCAACCGACTGCGATAGACTCGATACCAGTATTAAAACCGGTAAAAAGAGGCCTGATTGCAAAGGGGTACGGATGTGGCAGGGGTGTACGCTGCATCAAATATTGTCTGGTACAGATGGGGATGCCACCAGCTATCTTCCTTCCAAATTTGGTGACTCTAGCTCAAAGTTTGTGAAGGGTGGGGGAAGGGGGCTGGGGGCGTTTTGGGGTGGGTGCGGCATTCAAATTTTGAAGCAGATCTTTGTTGAATGCCAATTGCAATCTTCCAACCAAATTTGGTAACTCTAGATCAAAGTTTTTAAAAGTTGGGGAAGGGGGGGTTGGGGGTTGGTATGGCTCCAAGATATCTTTGGGGGTCACTACCAGTTATCTTCTTACCAAGTTTGGAGACTTTAGCTAAAATACTATGAAAGATACACGCATTTCCGTTTTTAACGAAGCGTTGGGGCGGCTGGGGTTGGCTAGGGCGGTGGGGTAGGCGTGGCATTCCAAGTTTTGATGCAGTTTTTTAGGGATCGTCATCACCTATCTTGGCGCAAAATTTGTGGCTGTAGCTCAAAAACTGAGTAAGTTATAGGCGTTTCTGATTTCAAACTGCGAGGAGGCTGGGGGTGGAATGGATGGGCGTGGCTCCAAAATTTTAAATGCAATTTTTTGGGGATGCCAGTAGCTATCTTACTACCACATTTGGTAGCTCTAACTGTAAAGATGTACGGAATAGGTAGATTTATCGATTTTGAGTTATCGAACTTATCGATTTGCCAGCCCCCTAGTTATTGTAGAACCGCAATCTTGACACTTTATCTGTCCCGGCTATAGATAAATACATTTGCAAAGTTTCAAGTCTCTAGCTTGAAGGGTGACGAAAAAAGTTGCGTTCATACATACAGACGGACGGACAGACACCATGACGGACATTGCACAAACCCAATATACTCTTTACCTTCGGTATCGAGTATAAAAAGTGTCACGCGGTTTCTGTTTGTATTGAATTTTCGTCATTTTATTAATCACTTTTTGTTGCGTCTTTACCCAAATGAACGCTTTTAATAATTGTGAAATGCTTGTTAGTGATGGAAAAATATACAAAAAGATGGCTGCAAGGGTTACATGTATTGCAACAGCTATCGATTAATGTGATGCCACGTTTAAGGGAGCTGCCACACTTTTAAATAATGCTGTATGAGGCCAGTTTGATTTTCAAAAATGCCAAAATTCCCGCCAGCAACTAGCTTTCCTGCATTTGAAGGTTGAAAAATGCCAGATCTGGCTGGTAAAAGGCGAAGTTGGTACAATAACATAAGGTAGTCTCGTCGTGGGCAGAGGGTAGCTTAACGTATGCTTGCAATAAGTGCGAGTGAAACGCACACTTTACAGTTAGTGTAAGCGCAACGGCTGTAGAGTATAATGATAAAACAAAGAGGTAAATAGATTCATTTTTAATAATTTTGAGTTAGCAACTAGTTCAGTCAGACTGTTTAGTAAGTCTGCCAAGTATTAATAAAGGAAAATGCTAAAAAAAATCATAAAACATAAGAAAATCTGCAAGTTTTGCAGTAACACAATTTTTTGTGTCCGCTTAAGGGTTAATTGCTCGGAAAAAATTCGTCCATACACAACTTTTTGCGTCAACAAGCAAGCATGTACTGTCGATAAGCTACAAAAACGACGAGCATCTGCCGCCGACGAGACTACCTTATGTTATTGTATCATGCTCGTGCTAACATGGTTAGCCGGCTTTGCCACACCCCTCAAGCTAGAGACTTGAAACTTTGAAAATGCCTTTATCTATTGCCGGGACAGATAAAGTGTCAAGATTGGGGTTCTACGATAACTGGAGGGCTGGCAAATCGATAAATTCGATAACTCAAAATCGATAAATCTTAGCTAAAACTACAAAATTATGTAGGAAGATAGCTACTGGCATCCCCGAAAAAATTGCATCAAAAATTTTGGTGCCACTCCCACCCATTCCGCCCCAGCTCCCCGCAGTTTTAAATCAGAAACGCCTATATCTTCCTCAGTTTTTGAGCTAGAGCCACCAAATTTTGCACCAAGATAGGTGATGACGATCCCCAAAAACTGCATCAAAACTTTAGATACGCGCCCACCCACGACGCCCTTGTCCACCCCAGCCGCCACAACTTTTCGTTTAAAACGGGAATGCGTGTATATTATTTCATAGTGTTTGAGCTAGAGTCTCCAAATTTGGCTGGTAACGATCCGCAAAGATCTATATCAAAGTTTTGGAGGCCCCCCTACCACATAGTACCGACTTTTTGTAAATTTTGAGCTAGAGTTCCCAATTTTGGTAGGAAGATAGCAATTGAAATCAAACAAAGATCTGCATCCAAAATTTGGTTGACACGCCCACCCATAACACCCCCAGCCAACCTTCCCACCTTTCTTACAAACTTTGAGCTAGAGTCACCAAATTTGGTAGGAAGATAGCTATTGACATTCCACAAAAATCTGCAACAAAACTTTGTATTTCACGCCCACCCACTTTTTACCGGTTTTAATACTGCTATCGAGTATATCGCAGTCGATTGCGTCCGACTGCAACATTTCCACTTGTTTTTGTCTGCTGTAGTTTTGCTATGCAGCTGCACACGCTGACACGTACATACGTATGTACAATTGACAAGCACTGCGCATTTGCATACAGTGTGTGCATTTCAGGCTTTTTTTTTCAAATTTTTGGTCTTTATTTAACATTTGACGGGTTGCATACACGCAAGTGCATTTCTCAAACGCTGTCACGTGGACAGTTTTTCAGGCACTGGTGCACCCACAAGCACGTGGACACAGTTTTAGAGTCATTGTTCGAGCTTTGGTGCGTTTTTTTGTTTTCACGCTGGTGCCACATTTTGGAAAGCTTTAAGTTTCTTTGGTGCGTTTCTAAAATTAGGTTTCATCTTATGGATAATATGATCGATCCAATGGCGAACAGTAATGTAATGCTTAGAATTCCAGCTAAGCAACACAATGGGCTTAACATTTGCCATATTAATGCTCAAAGTTTAGTCAGAAAGATGTATGAGTTAAGATATATGTAAGTTAAGATATATGTATGTCAAATGTTGATATAGTGTGTGTATCGGAAACATGGTTTATGACTCAAATGTGTGATCTGTTAGTTTCATGTGAAGGTTTTACTGTATTTCGTGCAGATCGTGTTGGACATGGAGGGGGCGTGGCAATTTTTATACTCGATACCGAAGGTAGAGTATATTGGGTTTGTGCCATGTCCGTCATGGTGTCTGTCCGTCTATCTGTCTGTATGTTCGCAACTTTTGTCCACACCCTTCAAGCTAGAGACTTAAATGGAAGGGACTGATCGAATTCTAAGATTGGGGTTCTACGATAACTGGGGGGCTGGCAAATCGATAAATTCGATAACTAAAAATCGATAAATCCACCTATTCCGCACACCCTTATAGTAAGAGTTACCAAATTGGTTGGAAGATAGCTACTGGCATCCCCGAAAAAATTGCATCCAAAATTTTGGTGCCACGCCCACCCATACCGCCATTGTCCACCACAGCTGCCCCAACTTTTCTTTAAAAACGGGAATTCATGTAATTTTCATAGTATTTAAGCTTAAGTCTTCATTTGGTAGGTAGATAGCTGGTAACGATCCCCAAAGATCTGCATCAAAGCTTTGGAGCAAGCCCCCCTGACCGGCCACAGGGGAGCTAGTATAAACATTTTATAAATTTTGAGCTAGAGTCACCAAATTTGGTAGGAAGATAGCAATTGACATCAATAATAGATCTTTATCAACAATATTGATGCCACGCCCACCCATAACTCCCCCAGCCCCCCTTCCCCAACCTTTGACAAACTTTGAGCTAGTCTCCAAATTTGGTAGGAAGATTGCAATTGACATTCCACAAAGATCTGAATCTAAAATTTGGTTGCCACGCCCACCCATAACTCCCCCAGGCCCCCTTCTCCAACCTTTAACAAGCTTTGAGCTAGAGTCACAAAATTTGATAGGAAGATAGCAATTGACATCAATCCTAGATCTGCATCAAAAATTTGGATGCCACGCCCACCCATAATGCCCCGAGCCCCTCTTCCTCCACCTTTTACAAACTTTGAACTAGTGTCACCAAATTTGGAAGAAAGATAGCTGGTGGCATCCCGGCTGTATCAGAAAATTTTTGAGGCAGCTTACACCTCTGCCGCATCCGTACCCCTTTGCAATCAGGCCTCTTTTTACCGGTTATAATATTGGTATCGAGTATATCGCAGTCGGTTGCGTCCGACTGCAACGTTTCCACTTGTTGTTAATAATATGCTGCGATCCTAGTTATTGTGTAAGCATGAAGAAGGAAGTACAACTGAATTCATTTTTGTTGAAATAAGCTGTCCACTGTATTTTCGAAAAATGCTTATTGGTTGTGTTTATCGTCCCAATTTCGTCAATTTCTATGTTAACTGTTTCATATAATATATTGTAATTACGATCCTGGGGGATTTTAATAGCAATTAATTAAACCAGAATGATCTCACCAACAATATGGAACCACTTGGATTACACTTAGTCAATTCGACTAATCCAACCCATTTTACTTCTACTTGCAGTACTTTCTTGGATATGGTCTTTGTCAGTAATTCTTTAAAAACTCTATGACCACATTGGGGGCTAAGGTTTTGTTAGTGAAGCGTGTGTGCCTTCCGCCGCGCCAAGCTGACTCAGCCAGTGGTAGTTGGCAGTCACATACCGACTACTAAAGACCGACCATACGTGGTGAAGAACCACATCCTGCTCGAGGTGCCCCTGCTCTAGACTAAATATGGCGGATCTAGAGAGGACAACTCGAAAAAACCCGTAATCACCGGTGTTACCATACCGTGCCCCTGTGATGAATGGCACTACGTTAGTGTGTCTTTTAACGGTGGCTTCCGGATACCTGGCACATCCGGTCGTACAAGTGCCCGATCCGGGGTATGAGGCTCTGCCCCGGGGGATACTTCCTTCCTCAGTACTCGTGGGACCAAATATATGGATCAATCAAAAGTAAACCCCCCCCCCCAAGAAGTAGGGTGCTCAAGCAGCCCCACATCGATCACGATCGAACCTACCCGACAGTCCGAAGAAGCTATTGACATTTGTTCACAAAGCTCCGGCACCGACACTATCACCAAGGAGGAGGAAGAAACCCTTCTTGCCTCCCCCAAGGCTGAAAGACCAAAACGGATCGCGCTATCCGGCGCTGCAAGGAAAAGGTTGCGCAGACACCTTGCGAACGGCATCCCCATGGATGAGGCCAAAAGGCTCGCTCAGAAGCCTATGGACCTTCCGAGGGTGGTGCCCAGCACGAGCAGCGCCACAAACAAGCGAGGCAGATCGGCCAAGAGGGCCATGATTAAAACCGCGGCACCTAGTGCCCTGACGAGGGATGGTCCTGCAAGCGTAGTGCTTGTCACGGAGGCTCCGGCAGCCTCCACAGCCGCAGCTGCGGCTGGGCAAGCAACACAGGAGCAGCCACCCCAAGTCGGTATCATGGCCTCCTACAGGGACGTTGCCAGCTCGTCGAAGATGGCAATACTCCCTGCCGACTACCCCCAGAGTCTGCTCACGACAGAGCAGCTCAGTGCTATCCAGTCCGCCATATTGTCGAGGGTCATGGCTTTAAGACACGGCTCGGTGAAGCCGCTGTTCTCTGGCTGCACCTTCCGACCAGGATGGATGGCCATAACGTGTGGGAACGATGAAACAGTCGAATGGCTGAGCACAGAGGTGCCCAAGCTCCGGCTGTGGAAGGACGCCCACATCAAGGTAGTCCCAGAGGCGGAGGCTCCACGTGCCGCCGTCTTCATCGGCTACTTTCCGCTTCCGAATGCGGATATGAAGACAGACGAGATTCTGAAGCTCGTCGAAGGCCAGAACAGCGGCCTGCGCGTGGGAGACTGGCGTGTTTTCCACCGCGAGATGAGGCAAAACATGGCCATCATCACCATAGCGCTGGACCCAGTCTCGGCCAACCGGCTGAAGGAGCTAGGGTACCAGCTCAACTTTGCGTGGGGCACGGCTACACTTAAGCCTAAGGCCAACACGCAGGCGAAGGAACAGGCGGTGGCTCCTGCTCTGGTAGCGGAGAAGCCCACCTGCTCCAAGACCATCACACCGGGCACGGCTGCAACAACACCACAGGATGTCGCTCATGCAACTCCAAAGGTGCCTGCGGCCGACAGCATCCGGATATCCAGCGGGAATGGGGCTAGTGGCACCGCAACTGCCCAAGTGCCCGCAGCACCGAAGAAAATTCTGCGCCCCCCCCTATACGGGCGCATCACGCGCGGTACTGGGCGCGTGAACAAGGGTGTGAGGCGCACACCTGAAGAGGAGGCCCTTCTGCGCACTAACCGAGGCCGGAAGATGGCGGCCAGGGGCCGCAAGAGGGTGGACTAATGTCCTGTCCCCCTCCCCCCACTCTCAACAACACCCGGAGACACCTTAGATGTCTCCAAGCAAACCTCCATCATGCAAAGGCCGCATCAGACGTACTTTGTGAGAGGTTTGCTAAACTGGACATAGCATTTATCCAGGAGCCATGGATAAATGCCGGACGTGTCCTGGGGCTAAGCACCACATCCGGTAAACTGCTTTATGCAAACAACCTACCTCGCCCTAGAGCGGGGTTGTTAATTAACAAAAACTTAACTTATGTTCCCTTATCGCAGTTCATCACTGAAGACCTGGTGGCAGTTTGGGTGAAGATACCCACTGCCCATGGCGAGCAGGAGGCAGTGCTGGCCTCCGCCTATCTGCCCGGCGACTCAGACGATGTGCCTACGGCGGCAACCTGTGCCCTTGTAGAGCACTGCCAGAGAAACCGACTCCGGTGGATAATCGCTTGCGATGCCAATGCGCATCACACGGTCTGGGGGAGCAGCAACATCAACAAAAGAGGTGAGTACCTTCTTGAGTACATTATTAGTAATAACATAGGATTACTAAATCGAGGCAGCGAGCCCACATTCATTAATGCAATCAGAGAGGAAGTCCTCGACTTAACTCTCTGTAGTCTTAACATGTTGTCCGTCGTCTCAAACTGGCACGTTGCGAGTGAGATAACTATGTCAGATCACCAGCACATTAGATTTGATATAGGGAGTGCCCTGCAATGTAGCCTAGTTACTAGAAATCCCAAAAACACCAACTGGGATCTTTTCTGTTTTGAACTTGAGCAATCCAGAAACTGCTCCACCCGTCCGATAATATCCACTGACGAGCTAGAGCGTGAGGCTACTGTGCTTCATACAAACATTGAATCGGCATATCACGCCAGCTGCGAACAAAAAGTTCGTAAGATCAGAAGGGCTGTTCCCTGGTGGAACAAGAGCCTTGACGATCTTAGAAAGGCTGCGCGTAAGCTCTTCAATAAAGCAAAGAGTGGGAAAACCACATGGGATGCCTACAAATCTGCTTTAACTTTCTATAATAAAGAGCTGAGAAGGTCAAAACGGGCTACGTGGCGCCAACACTGCGGGCAGATCTCTTATCTCCCGGAAGCTGTCAGGCTACAAAAAGCCCTTTCCAAAGACCACTTAAACGGCATCTGTACGTTGAAAAAGCCAGATGGAACACACACAAGCAACCCAAAGGAAACGAGCGGCCTACTCCTGGCTACTCATTTTCCTGGGTGCGTGGAGCAGCCCACCTCAGAAAGCGAGGCACCAACCTACCTCTCTGGGATCGGAGAGTGCCCACACCTGCGAGTGACTATGGTGGCAGACTCCAATGGGGCTGAGGGAAGGGAACCCCCCTAACACTCAGAACGTATTGGAAACTTGCCCTATAGACTGTTTCATCAAAGTAGCGTACAATGTGCTATACAGAGTTTCAGTCCATACAAATCCCCTGGACCAGATGGAATATATCCATGCCTGTTGCAGCGAGGATTGCACCAAATCGCAATCCCCCTGGTCCGTTTATTCCGAGCTAGTCTCATGTTTGGACACATACCAAGCAAATGGGCTAAGGTGAAAGTCGTGTTTATTCCTAAGGTAGGGAAGAAAGATTCCCAATTGCCTAAGTCCTATAGACCGATCAGTCTTAGCTCCTTCTTCCTTAAAACTATGGAGAAAATAATTGACCAGCATATCAGGGAGGTACATCTCGAGCATCTTCCCTTACATAAATACCAATATGCGTACCAAGCTGGCAAATCAACCGAGACTGCCATTCATTGCCTTACAACAACCATTGAAAAGGCTATTGGCGCTCAACAAATAGCACTGTGTGCCTTTTTAGACATCTCAGGAGCTTTTGACAACACGTCATATGAGGCTATCCGTGCCGCTCTTGTACGTAAGAATGTCTCCACACCCATCATTAGGTGGATTCTGGAAATGCTTAAATCCAGAATCATAACTGTAGACCTTGGGGGAACCATGACCTCAATCACAGCCACAAGAGGGTGCCCTCAAGGGGGAGTACTCTCTCCTCTCTTGTGGACTCTGGTCATCGACGAGCTACTCTATAAGCTCAACGACTTAGGGTTCTCCACACAAGGCTACGCTGATGATTTAGTCATCTATATAGTGGGCTGGCATGAGCAAACCATTTCGGACCGCATGCAGCAAGCCCTTAACATAGCCAACAGATGGTGTCAGGATAAAGGTCTGTCCATAAACCCGTCTAAAACTGTTCTAGTTCCTTTTACCAGGAAAAGGTCTCTGTCTCTCACAAGACCATCCTTAAATGAATCCACCATTGACTTTTCAGTTGAAGCCAGCTACTTAGGAGTCACCCTTGACTCCAAGCTCAACTGGAATGTACACCTTGAGAAGACCATAAATAAAGCCACTCGAGCATACTTTGCTTGTAACAGGCTTTTCGGTAGAACATGGGGCCTAAGTCCCAAAATGATCTACTGGTCCTTCAACACTGTGGTAAAACCGATCCTAACCTATGCATCTCTTGCTTGGTGGACGAAATCTACCCAGAAGACAGCTGCGGCTGCACTTACCAAATTACAACGACTGGTCTGCATAGGCATCACCGGAGCTATCCGAACATGCCCCACTGCAGCACTTGGAGTCATAACTGGCATACCCCCCTTACCCATCACCCTGAAAAAGGAGGCCTGCCTGGGGGCACTTCGCCTTCAAAATATCACCAGCATGAAAAGCGGTGATCTTACTGGGCATCTTAGGGTTCTCGAACCTCTAATTAATGAGCCCATTCTGCGCGTAACTGACGAACAGAAACCAAAACTTGTTTTCCACAGAAACTTCTCTGTAGTCTTATACACCAGACTTGATTGGAAAACAAAATCAATATCTCTGCCCAGTGGATCACAATCGTGGTACACCGATGGGTCAAAACTGGAAAATGGTGACACCGGGGCTGGTATTTTCGGACCAAGGTTCAACAAATCCATAGCCATGGGAAAGTCTCCAACCATTTTCCAAGCTGAGATATACGCCATAGAAATCTGTGCTCGTGAATGCTTTCGCAGGAAAATGCAAGGTACACGGATTTACATCTTCTCTGACAGCCAGGCGGCGCTCATAGCGTTGAGATCCTTCACGATCTCCTCTAGGCTTGTAGAGAACTGTTTCCAGCAGCTAAACGCCCTTGCCTCCAAAAACATCTTAACGATGGGCTGGGTGCCAGGGCATGAAGGCCATATAGGAAACGAGGTGGCAGACTCCCTAGCAAAACGCGGGGCGATGACACCACTAATCGGCCCTGAACCGTTCTGTGGACTCTCGAAAGGACACAAAAGAGAACTGGTCAGGAAATGGGAGGAAAAGGAGATAAGTCGCCACTGGACCGACAGTGCAGGGCTGAGACAAGCCAAACCATTTCTCGTCCCCCAGATGACGCGATCAAAACGCATCATCAATTTAAAAAAGATCGAAATTCGAACCTTAACAGGCTACCTAACAGGTCATTGCAACCTAAGGTATCACCTTAAGAAATTAAAACTCTCGGAAACCGACACATGCAGATTCTGTGAGCTGGAGCCCGAAACATCAGAACATGTTCTATGTGAATGCCCCTCACTAAGCAGACGTCGACTTCTACAACTAGGAGGTGAACTCATCCCCCCCTACAGGATATGGGAACATATAGACCCTACCAAAGTGCTCTCTTTTATTAGTAGCCTCGGTATAGAGGCTCTACCCTGACTCCTACAGGCCGGTACAAAAGACCTAACATCTGGTCGCAGTGCAATAAGGCCCTAGTAATAATAATAATAATAATAATGACCACATTTCCGTCCCTTGTTTCTCCAAACATGATCTTGTTTTTGTGTCGTATGATGTTTGCATTAATAAGTTCAGAGCAGAGACAACTTAAGGCCTGTACGCAGATGCCCGTACAGCGCCCGTACTGTCAAAACTTCATATAAAAAAATGGTCTCGTACAGCGCCCGTACAGTAATAACATTTTCAAGTCTGCAGTTGTACTCTCTACGAGCCGTACGATAGTGTTGGACAATGAAACTGTTAAAATCTTATGTTAAAATTGTACGACAGTAAATAGCGTTCAGGAGCTATTTACGGTAGTTATACAGTGCAAAATGTCGGAAAGCAAGTCACGCTACAATAATTTTGAAAATGATATGGACAAAATTGCGCTGATGGAGGCAATTGAGCGTCGGCCAGTCTTGTGGGACTTAACCAGCAAGCTGCATTTCAACAATATTTTGATAAGAAGTGAAAAATCAATCTCCAATGGAGCCGCACTTGTTGTATTGGCGGTCAATACTTTCCAAAATGGATGAAAAAGCAAGTGATAATGCTGTGGCACAAGTCACGCAGCTATTGCTAAATTTGCAACAAGCATACAACAATAAATGAAATAATAACACATTGGTTGTTTTTAATTTATTGGAATTTATTTCATTGCGGCACTCTCGCCGACTCGTACTGCCAGGGTACAGATCCACTCGAAGAATTTACATAGTTCTTCAAGTGGTTCCTTACTTGTTTTGCATAGTCCCGCGCTCGTCCATGTGAGGGATATGCGTTTGCGTCATTGTTACTTTCCGGTATATTTAAATCTCTTGTGTTGCCATACGCTTGCGGATTTCTCTTGATTAAAAAATTGTGCAACAGGCAGCATGCATACAAACAAATCCGTAAAATTGTTGGACGACATATGAAAATTTTCATAGACGGCTGCCGGCTCCTTGCACAAGTTGTCAAACTAAAATTAAGTTGCAAAATCAATATTCATGCTTCCATTGTTTGTACATATATTAAAAATACTTACATCTCTTGTAAATCGTCCGTGCTCAGCCCTGCCCATCAAATATGGATTTACCCATATGCGTCTCTGGCGCTTTGCTTTCGCAGCGTCGCTTCTTTTTTTTAAAAGTGCCAACAGTATGGTGTTGGTTGTGCACATTATTGCAAATAAATTTTGTTGTTCATAATCTATTTTACTTTAACTTAATTGATTTGCCCAAATGTAAACAAACAACAAAACACAGTTGCATTTCCGATTTATTTACATAAAGTAATCAACCTACCGCCACAATATGTGCATTTTTCAACACTTATCGTTACAGCCCGTAAAACTCATGTATTACTGTACTGGCGCTGTACGGAGCATCTGCGTACAGGCCTTTAACAGCAAGACACGTTTACAGAATTGTTAATGTTATCGTGCCTTGGACTTTTACGCAAGTTCGTAGCGAATGGAAAAAAGTCGGTTTCCCCTGAACGACGCCGCTCGGCTGCGCTTGCTTTGAGTTTTGCTTCTTTGTTTACAATACCCATGCCGCCATGTTTGACTTGGTTTGTTTTTGTTTTGCACTGCTGTCTTATTCTTGTGTTTTGTATAACCACTGTGTACCAGTGATGCCAACATTTTTTCGGAAAAAAAGGACAGATTGAAAAAAAAAACCAGGAAAAAATTCTAGCCTTTTTTTAAAAATTAAAAAAAAGGCGGAAAAAAGGACATAAAGTTTTATTTATATTTATTTATGCATTCAATAGTTGTAAGGCTTCTTCAATCACATCTTCATCGGCCATATCTCTTTCCTCGTACGCCGCCATGGAGCCAATCAATGCTAAATATTTATCGGGCAAATTGTAGTCATGGCAAAACATCTTATGACGGCGCAATCCGAATCTAAAGATAAAATACATGTAAATATATGTACAACTAATTTAAATAAAAAAATGTATATATATATAATTACCTTACTTTCAAAATGGCACTCAACGTCTCCACTTGCAGCCGATTTCTGGCTTTAGTTTTAACCAAATTAGCTTGGCTAAATACCCTCTCCACTTCCGCATTCGACCATGGCAACGTAAGTAGAGTCAAGGCAAAAGCTACCAGGTCCGAAAAGGGGCTGTTACCTCCGCTGTCTCGATATTTTTTTACCTCTGACCAAAAATGTAAAGTATTTTCAACATTTTGCCATTTTAATTGGTGTACGGTAGCGTATTGTGCAGCTATTTTGCTTTTTTTGTCGCTGCTTTTTTCAAATAGCTCCAAAATCGGCAGGATTGTGTCCTTGTTTGTTCGAAGAACACGATCCACTGAAAATGCGTTAATTGTTTTTAAAATTGCATAATTGTCCGGCAACCTAAAATATAAAAATTATTTGTAGTGCAAAAAAATATATAATATTAAATAGCTTACCTCTTCTTTAGCTGATTGACTAACTCAATCACAAAATCCGTACAGTTATGTCGAATGGTTTTCTCTGCAGAATCATCGATCTTCGCTTTTAACTTTGTCAGGTTTGATAATTCGTATCCCAAATACAAATCCCGTTTGACGTGTTGCGTAAAATCATCTTCAACAACATCAACTTGAATGTCGGATGGGATTATTTTTAATTTCAGACCGTTAATGCCCAGAATCAAATCACCCAGTAATTTAGTAGGGTCGGCGTCCTTGCTTTGAAAGTTTTTATTGATTATTTGCATGTCCGCAAGAATCGGTTTCAAAAACAGCAAATATAAATAATTAACGTCATTGTATAAGTCGCTCAATATATTTGCTTTGTGACACTTTTCCGTCAATGCTGCAGATTGAAAATGTAACTTCAGCTCAATCCACTGCGTCGTAATGCGTTTTACTGCATTTTCAATGGATAGCCATCTAGTGTCAGCGACTCTGGTGATTTTAAGAGGAGCCTTGGGATATATAAAATTCAATATAAAAATTAATACTTAAACATACTTAAAAATACTAACACACATTTACTACAAACGGGTAGGACAAGTATGAACGTCAAATTGGTAATTTTATTAGCGTTAATATAAAAACAAACACAATAGAAACCCAGTAAATATGTTAAAGGACATAAACTTGATTTAAAGTTCACTCTACCTCATCATTATTAATACATTTATATAACTCTCTGTAGGCAATTTGCCTACCCGAACTCTTGCAGAACCATGCGTACGTTTCACTAATAACAAACTCCAGTGCTTCTGGCAAAACTTGCTTGCAAGCAGTATTGACCGCCAATTGCACTGAGTGGCAAACACATTTTACTAGTACCAATGATGGCACGGTCTTTTTTAGTTCTGTATAAACGCTTTTACTTCTACCCACCATAACGCTCGCATTATCAGTGCCGATTCCTATTAAGTTGGATACGGGTATTTTATGCCGAGAAAGCTCATTTAGTAGGGCATGGGTAATGTGTTGGGCGTCTCCACTTGCAATTGGAACCAGTGAAAGGAGCGTCGATATAATTTCCTCACGTTGCGTACTGTAGTATATTATAGCAACGCCTGAAAATACCGCAATATTTAAAATATATTTGCTTCTATTAACTACTATTACTTACCTAGGAGCTTGGTTATACTGATGTCGGTGCTTTCGTCAATCAAAAGACTGAACTTCTCGTTGCCCAGGTCCTGTTTTAAATCTTCATTAAAATGCACAGCCAACACATTTTTAATTAGTCTTGTGCACTTGGTTCTGTGCAATTTAATGTCATTGGCGCCAAAATGAGTTTTGCACAATTCACTAAGGTGATCGACCGGCGCAATCGCACAATGCTGGGCTACAAACATAGCTAAAGCAGCTTCCTGGCGACAAACTTCAGTCGGTTTTACTGCTTTAAAACTAATTTTGTTTCCTTGATTAAAGCATGATGTGTTTTGCACATGTTTTTTTGTTGCCATGTGCCCGCGAATTTGGTCAACTTTCGAGTTTACACTGCATTTGCAGTATTTGCAATATGCCTTATTACTGTCCGACTCATCGCGACACAACCAGTTTTTAAAATCTGGCTGCTGTAGCCAGCAATCGCGGAATTTTTGCCTATAAAGCTCTTTAGGCATTTTTAATGAACTTCACTCTTCACTTGTGCAAATTACGCTTCGATATGCGTACGATTATTCACGATATCGATAAAAGTTTGCATAAAAGAGATGCCACATAGTTTGTAAAAAATCAATTTTAATAAATTATATAAAATAAACAATTTAGTCTAAAAATGCCAGATTTCCAGATAAAAGAACCAAAAAGAGGACAGATTTCCGGATAGGGGCTGTTTGACATTTTTTCCGGCTGAAGCAGTTAAAAACAGGATAGATCTATCCGGAAAAAGGCCAAATTGGCAACACTGCTGTGTACTTGTATTCAAGCAAGGCAATTTTTGATTTCGCTTTTTTTTTAGTGTAATCACTGAGCATCTTCTATATATATAAAAGAGTTCGTCCGCGTTAAAATGGATAGGATATTAGCCTAAACGAAAAGAGCTAGAAGGCTGAAATGTTCACACAATTTTTTATGCAGGTATTCTGTTTGTCCTAAGAAAGGAATTTTATTTTGGACAACTCCTTCGAGTACCTCCCATACATTTTGGAGTACTTTTACCCACTCCAAAAGCAAAACAAATTACCCATTCCACTACTGCCGCCTGTTTGTCGCACAAGCTGAGAGTTTGATCGCGAGCGAGAATACAAAAACAAAACAAATGCGCAGTGACGCCTTCGCGTCGCACAAGCAAAGTCATAAAAAAAAGGTTCATACACTCGCAAAAAAGAAACGGATTTCCGCTTCTTAATGAATAAGTGCATTCACATATAAGTGAACAATGCGCTTGAAAATAATTTTCAATATTTTATGTAAATGAATCTTTTTTTTTTCAAATTTGTGTGCCTTTGACAATTGATTTACGACCCAAGTAGCGTTTGTTGTTGTTGTAAGTGTTGTTGTTGGGCCCGCACTGCTACTTTTGTTGGTGTCATTGATTTAAAAAAACAACAACAACAACAAAACATAACTTGGTCCGTGTAGAAAAATTTTGCACACCAAAATACATATGTATGTTGTGGGGGTGGATTTGCCTACTTGCTGCTAATAAAACTTAGACTAAACGTAACACACTTAATTAATAATATACAATTTCGAACAAGTAAAATAGGTTCGTACACTTGCAAAAAAGAAACGGATTTCCGCTTCTTAATGAATAAGTGCATTCACATATAAGTGAACAATGCGCTTGAGAATAATTTTCAATATTTTATGTACATGAATCTTTTCGCACAGTGCACATTGTTTTTTTTTTCAAATTTGTGTGCCTTTGACAATTGATTTACGACGCGAGTAGCTATTAGCGTCGTCCACCCGGAAGATGCGGCGGCAATTGGAACAGTCCCAGCGTCCAGCATGTGTGTGAATAAGAAATTTGCAAACTCGATAAAACATCGTGCAAATTGTTCAGTAAGCCAAAAAATCCCAGAAAATAAAAAAAAAGCCAAAAAATAAAAACAAGTGGAAACGTTGCAGTCGGACGCAACCGACTGCGATATACTCGATACCAGTATTAAAACCGGTAAAAAGAGGCCTGATTGCAAAGGGGTACGGATGCGGCAGGGGTGTGCGCTGCATCAAAGATTGTCTGATACAGATGGGGATACCACCAGCTATCTTCCTGCTAAATTTGGTGGCTCTAGCTCAAAGTTTGTTAAGTGATGGGGAAGGGGGCTGGGGGCGTTTTGGGTGGGCGTGGCATCCAAAATTTTGATGCAGATCTTTGTGGAATGCCAATTGCAATCTTCCTACCAAATTTGGTGACTCTAGCTCAAAGTTTTTAGAAGTTGGGGAAGGGGGGCTTGGGGTAGGCGTGGCGCCAAGATATCTTTGGGGGTCACTACCAGTTATCTTCCTACCAAGTTTGGAGACTCTAGCTCAAAGTTTTAAAAAGTTGGGGAAGAGGGGCTTGGGGTAGGCGTGGCGCCAAGATATCTTTGGGGGTCACTACCAGTTATCTTCCTACCGATTATGGAGACTGTAGCTCAAACACCATGAAAGATACACGCATTCCCGTTTTTAACGAAAAGTTGGGGCGGCTGGGGTTGGCAAGGGCGGTATGGCTGGGTGCGGCATCCAAAGTTTTGATGCAGTTTTTTGGGGATCGTCATCACCTATCTTGGCGTAAAATTTGGTGGCTGTAGCTCAAAAACTGAGGTAGATATAGGCGTTTCTGATTTCAAACTGCGGGGGGCTGGGGGCGGAATGGGTGGGCGTGGCCCCAAAATTTTTGATGCAATTTTTTCGGGGATGCCAGTAGCTATCTTCCTACCAAATTTGGTAGCTCTAACTGTAAGGGTGTGCGGAAACGGTGGATTTATCGATTTTGAGTTATCGAATTTATCGATTTGCCAGCCTCCCAGTTATCGTATAACCCCAATCTTGACACTTTATCTGTCCCGGCCATAGATAAAGACATTTGCAAAGTTTCAAGTCTCTAGCTTGAAGGGTGTGGAAAAAAGTTGCGTTCATACAGACAGACAGACGGACAGACGGACAGACACCATGACGGACATTGCACAAACCCAATATACTCTTTACCTTCGGTATCGAGTATAAAAAGCCAGAAAAAGCCAAAAAAATAAGAAGAACCAAAAATAGTAAAAAAACCACAAAATAAAAATAAGACAAAAAAAATAAAAAAAAGCCAAAAAATAAAAAAAGCCAATAAATAAAAAAAAAACCAAAAAATAAAAAAAAAAGCCAAAAAATCCCAAAAAAAAATAAAAAAAAAAAACCAAAAAAATCCCAGAAAATAAAAAAGAAGCATATGCAGTATCTGCAGTATTCCTTATTGGTGTCCGCTTCATCGCGGCTTATCCAAACTTTAAAATCTGGCTGCTGTAGCCAGCAATCACGAAATTTTTGTTTGTACGAATCTTTCGGCATTATTTAAGTTAATTTTTCACTTTTGTTGTACATTAGATTACAAATGATATCGAAAATACATACAAAGTATGTAAAAAGATCGCTATTTTTAATAGATCGGATGCCAAAATGTTTTTAAAGAAAACTTTGAAAAAAAATATTGAAATAAATGAATCAAATAAAATCTGAAAAAAGGCCAGATTTCCGGATAGGGGATGTTTGATATTTTTTCCGGACAAGGGACTTAAAAACATGTCAGATCTGTCCGGAAAAAGGCCAAATCGGCATCACTGTTGTTTGTGTCATTGAATTAAAAAAACAACAACTAAGCAAAACTTGGTGCGTCCAGAAAAATTTGGCACACCAGAAAATGTTGTGGAGGTGGATTTGCATACTTGCTGCTAATATAACTTAGACTAAACGTAACACACTTACATTAATAATATACAATTTCGAACAAGTGAAATTGGTTCGTACACTTGCAAAAAAGAAACGGATTTCCGCTTCTTAATGAATAAGTGCATTCACATATAAGTGAACAATGCGCTTGAAAATAATTTTCAATATTTTATGTAAATGAATCTTTTCGCACAGTGCACATTGTTTTTTTTCTCAAATTTGTGTGCCTTTGACAATTCATTTACGACCCAAGTAGCATTTGTTGTTGTTGTTAGTGTTGTTCTTGGGCCCGCACTGCTACTTTTTGTTGGTGTCGTTGATTAAAAAAAAAAAATTAATGAGTGTTCGAACTCACTAACGATGTGTTAACAATTGCAAAATTAATTTACTTCTTGTTTTGCTTTTGACCGCCACCAGCAGAACAACAAAGCGCGCACATGCATACGCATAAATACGCACAGACACACACAAACACTTACAAACAAACATAACGAACTTATTTAATAAGTGAATGATGGTGTGGGATACCCTACCTAGTTCATTTGCTATATTAATTGATTAATTAATTAATATTATTAAACTATTTTTAGTCATTTCTCAATTGTTTGCTAAGCGCCAACTTATTCTTATTAAGTATGCAATTATTGCATATATATAATATCCACAGTAGCACTTATATAATATTAGGGTACATAACATTCTTCATTCGTCAGTTCATTTTCTTATTACAGAAGTCCGCTATGTTTGTCTGTAAGTGTGTGTGTGTGTGTTGTGTCTGTGCATTCACGAAGAAGCAAAACAGAATTGCCTTGGACGAATGATGTTTCTGCATACCCTAACAAGCTTATTTGCTATATTTATCAATTAATAAATTAATATTATTAAACTATTTTAGTAGTTTCGCAATTGTTTGCTAAGCGCCAACTTATACTAATAAAAGTATGCATTTATAGCAAATATATTATTGAAGTACACGTCCTCAATAACACTTATAATTTATTAGGGTATTCAACAGTCATCATTCTCTTTGCTTAACAGCTGCATGCCCGGGCTGGGGCGCTCTGCCGCTGCACAAAGCACTAATACCATCATACTTATTTTGAGCAGAGAAAAAATTTTTACAACAAACACATACTATTTGCTATACAAACGCTTCATAACGCGTAACACTTTTTTTGAAAGCGTCGACGCTTATCATGTGTGAGTTAACGCGGTGTGAGGTTTGCATGTATTGTACCGAGATAGTTGCGCTACCCGCGCCTATAGATGTTAACACATCAAAAACAACAAAAACTTGCTGCTAATATAACTTAGACAAAACGTATAACTTACATTAATAATATACAATTTCGAACAAGCAAAGGCCTTTCACATTAGTTTTTACACAAATCTATGTACGTTGTTCGTCCCAAACTCAAAGAGCCGCTTAAAATTTAACAGAGCGCGCGCGTTGCTCTTATGATAATTAGATAATTTCAAATCTCGCTCCGATCATGCTCCTCTGTTGTTGCTCATTTACGTTCACTCTATATTTTATGTGCGCGCTTTGCATGTCAATCATAAAGTTCAATAACCCTACTTCCTCCGCACACACTAAGTCAAAGCTAAAGGCTAAAGTACGTGTGAGTTTAGGCTATGCAATTCACTTAACTGCAGCCTCTTAGATATGTTTTGCTTTGATTCAGTGCGTGCGAAGAAGGCAGCGATACTACGCTCTTTTTTTGACTTGCAGAGCGCGCGTATACATAAGAGAGTGATCCGAAACCATGATACAAAATACCGATAACGCATTGCGCATAAATAGCTGTTTTGCGTGACGTCACATGTGACAGGTTGGGTATGATTTTCATATTGCATATGGCTGTTGATGCTGATCAAGAATATATATACCTTTTATGGGGTCGGAGATGCTTCTTTTTGCCTGTTACATACTTATGCACAAAACAATTATACTCTTTTTTACCCATTTCAGGGTATAAATATAACTGTGAATGCAAAAGATTTGTTGTTGCTGTTTTTGTCGATCGCTTCAGGCTTATTATAAGCCGTTGTATGCACACACGAATTTGAAACAAAAAAGGAGGACTAAGAGGAATGCGATTGGCTTAAGAGCATGAAAATGTGATATTGTTCTGTAGATGAGATCAATTCACATAAATAACAGTAACTCTTTCACTCTAAGGGAATTTTACAATTTTTACTTTAGTGTGCCATTTGCGCATTGCTTCATTTTATTTCTAAAAGTGATACAAGAATGAACATACAAAATTATTGGGGTGCTTTGCCTGCTACAGTTTTATATGCAGCCGCTGCAGCCACAGCAGCAACAGTTTCAGCTATCTTCCTTCCAAATTTGGTGACACTAGCTCAAAGTTTAGGTGGGGGGAAGGGGGGCTGGGCGAGTTATGGGTGGGTATGGCATCCAAATTATTCCTGCAGATCTTCTTGGGATGTCAATTGCTATCTTCCTACCAAATTTGGTGACTCTAGCTCAAAAATTGTAAAAGGTTGGGGAAGGGTGCTGTGGGCGTTATGGGTGGGCCTGGCTACAAAATATCTTTGGCTGTCGCTACCAGTTATGGACGCGGCATCCAAAGTTTTGATGCAGTTTTTTGGGGATCGTCATCACTTATCTTGGCGCAAAATTTGGTGGATCGAGCTTAAAAACTGAGGGAAGTTATAGGCGTTTTTGATTTAAAACCGCGGGGGCTGGGAGCGGAATGGGTGGGCGTGGCTCCACAATTTTTCGGGGATGCCAGTAGCTATCTTCCTACCAAATTTGGTAGCTCTAACTGTAAGGGTGTGCCGAATAGGTGGATTTTGAGTTATCTTATTTATCAATTTGCCAGCCCCCCAGTTTTTGTAAAGCCCCAATCTTGACACTTTAATTTACTATGCCATAAATAAAGAGAATTGAAGATTTTCAAGCCTTTAGCTTGAATTAAGTGGAAAAACGTTGCGTTCATACAGGCAGACGGACAGACAACATGACGGACATACTCCCAATATACTCTATACCTTCGATATCGAGTATAATGACGCGCCTGATTCTCTACCTCAATGGTGGCGTGGAAAAGAGAATGTTATATACTTTGCTTTAATATTTTGTGAAATATTTTCTGATTTATTTATTTTATATCTTCTGTTGCTAAAATTTATATAAACTATCCGCGCAGCGAAGTAAGCGGGCCACTTACTAATATATTAATATAGAGGCAGCACGCCGTGCGGCGAATCTTATCATTCGCCACCCGTTGCGACGGCAGACAAAATAGAGCTGAGAGAGTTTGCAGAACTCTCTCATTTCAAAACTTGCAGAAAAAGTATGCCGCGCATAAACTGCAAGTCATTCTTTTTTTTGCTTTGCTTGACAAAAGTGAGCAGCAGAACAAACTCGAGTCTCTGGATCTGACCGTTTTTTATATGTATGCGTTCATACATATGTGAGCGATTAGGTAGCAAGTGTAGTCTCCCTGCAGTTCGATGGATCGATGAATCAACTGTGGATTCATCGATCCATTTTCACTACCATCGCTTCCCGCCTGGAAGACAACGCGTGTAAAATATCAGTGAATTTAACATGGGCATGTCATTGGACGGTATGAATTGATTCCGCTCTGCATTCCTTGTACCCATTCCCGTCCAGAGTACAGGGAATCGATTCCTTGTACCCATTCCCGTACAGGGTACAGGGAATCGATTCCTTGTCCCCATTTGGGAATCGATTCCTCCCGTACTTGGTACAGGGAATCGATTCCTTGTCCTCATTTGGGAATCGATTGATATAAAAATAAATATGCGGAAATGATTTTTTTTATTTGAAAAATTTTTTTTTTATTAAACTACATATTGTTTAATTTTTTTGCCTAAATGAAGCCTTGTTTACTCTGTTTTTTTGTAGCTGCATTGCCCTACGCAGCTGCTTCTCCGCCGGTGTATTTTGGTTCAATGCCTGGATGGTATCTGCAAAATAATATTATTTTGATTAGATATTGTTTGAATTTATTGTGTATGTATTTGTTGCTTACCTCTATACGCAGAGCATGTAAAGCAAAACGGTACGCGCTAATATTTTGTTTATGTTTTGTTCTTGCTTGTTTGTTTTTCACATGCCAATTTTTCTGCATTGCCCTTTTTATTATACATACACTAAATGCGCGCTTTGCTTGCTCTCTCACAGCGTCTTAGAGTAAGAGAGCGAGAGATCAATGAATTTAAAATGTTGATTGCATTGATATGTACATCTGTACATGCGTATGCAAGTATTTTGGCAGAAACTAACCCAAAAACAAATACATAAACATTTTAATCAAATATTTATTTTCAAACTTATTATGGCTTAAGCAAAAACAATAGCAACTTAAAAACATATGCGTCCGCGGATATGCGTCGTTTATAATGGTTAAATGAAAACTAAAATTTAGAGAGCGAGAGAGCGAGCAAGGCGAGCAAGGCTTGCATGCTAAGTATGTATGTGTCGTAGAACTGCTGTTAAGAATACTGTTAGTGCTGAGTCACGTGGACACGTCAGCGTTATGAATACTGTTAGTGTTAAGTAACGTTTTAATAAATGAAAAAGGAGACAACGAGAGTATGCATCATGAATTGGTAGATACACAAAGGCGAGGTCCGATAGAGATAGCTATACGGACTGAGTGTGGCGCGGATGTTCTAGAGAAAAGTCAGTGTGAACTAAGTGACAGACGAGAACGCACGCGACTCACTACGCTTTTGAAAAGAAGAAAGTTCAAGCAAGAAACATGGAAAATACTAATATTCCCTCGGCTCCTACATCAGAAGTGGGATCAGTGCCAACTCCTGCATTGTCTGAATATCAGTGGCGTGTTATTTTGGATATGCAGAACACGAATTTTTTGGGAATGTGCAAAGCTATGCAAGCCGGATGGTTACGTCCCTAACCTCAAATTGGCGAAGCATGAGTGCAGAGCAAATAGCTGTATCGACTGTGCTTGCGCACATGGCAAGTTTCGACAGTCTTTTGCAGCGCATGGTGTTTTCTTCCGATGTACAAATGATAAACCAACTTCAAATGGAACTGAAGGCGTTTTCATTTGACAAAAGCGCAGTGCTGGAAGTTCTGATTTAACTAGTGGTGACTACAAGCGAGCAAAAATTGTGTGCCACTTATGCAAGAAAACAGGACAAAAATTGGTGGATTGTAAACTCTGAAAATAAACCGCAGCGAGACTTGCGAAGTGTAACGTGTTACCGATGTGGACAACTTGGACATCTTGCAAACCGTTGCACGAGCAATGCAACAACATCCGGAGCAGTTTCCGAGAAGAAATGTAATCAGTGCTCTGTGTCTGAGCCAAAAGGAGCTACGACACACTGAGGTAAGATCTTTTCAATTAATGTTGACTGCGGAGCGGAGTGCTCGCTTGCTCGAGACGGTGTGGCTGATAAATTGGATGAGAAACTCTTATGCAAGGACATCATTTCGTTAAATTCTGAGAAATTGGAAATTGTAAAATCTAACATGATTAAATTACTTAAAGATTATTCAGTAGCATTTATTGATGGCATCCCTTGCACAAAAGTTAATTCAGGTGAAATAGTAATTAGATTGATTGACCCTAACAAAACGGCGCGGAGGCGTCTCCATTGACCGAGGCTTAATCCGCGAAAAATTCTTGCGCTAAGTTCTTTGGCACCGCCACCAACAATTAGTAGTGTGAGCAATTTATTGGATTGGCGTCTTATTTCCGTAAATTCGCAGATTATGAAACCGATATATTCACTAGCTTCGAGCAAAAACGTTTTTAGTTGGAATGATGAATTGGAAGAAATTATAAAGAAAATCATTGTTTTTTTTTACAAATGAGCCAGTGCTGAAGACGATTGACAAGACCTACAAATATTATTGGCTTGTAAAGATGAACAAATATGTTAGAAGATTTGTCGATAGTTGCATCACATGCAAAACAGTGAAGGGTTTATCTGGTAAAATGCAAAGTTTAGAGGACCACTTTTGGTTAGTGAAGTTTTAGAAGGTGACAGGTGCATTTTGAAGTCGTTGCATAATAAGGATGCCAGATGGTTATTTTCCTGAGAAATTGGAATGCCCGCCTGAGATTTGAGATATCCGTGTGAGAGGATATGTGTGAGATATCCGTGTGAGAGGATATGTTGTGTGATAAAAATTGTCCATTTATGATGTGGTTAGTTGCAATGAAGTTGTAATAACCTTGGACATGGCAATTTTTGTTAATGGCGGAGGTGATTCGAGTGGAAATAACCTGGCAAATGTATAATTGATGCATTGTTGTGGCATGGTAATATTTGGTCGATATTCGAAAATATGATTTTGAGATTGGAGATACCTCCGTCATTGGGCAAGCACAAGTGAAAAACGAAAGTTGGAACATGGCGTGTGGCGCTCTTGACAGAACTATGCTCATAATCAAAAGGAAATCATAGAGAAAATAACGAAAGTCGAATTTTGAATGCAACTGAATAAAATGTTAAGATATCCAATTATGTAATAAAACAATATATTAATAGTGAGATAATAAAAGCTTATTTAAATTGAGAAATGTAAACGGAAATAGCATTGGAATAACGTCTGTTAATTTAATTTTAGATTGATATGAGTACAGTCTGTGGATGTTCTAGTGTACACGAGGACGTGTAAGTGTCAGTATGGCCGTGTCGGGTCTTATATTTGTGGACGACACTGTAGTAGAACATTCTAGGCAAAGTGCAAATGGAAATGCATCCCATTCCAAAAATTAAAATTCCGTGGCATACTATTCACATAGACATTAGCGGCAAACTTAGTGGCAAGAATGACATGAAGGAGTACGTTATCGTACAAATTGACGGATTTACAAAATTCACCTATCTGTATCATACGCTAAACTTAGATGCAGAAAATTGTATTAAAGCAGTTAGATCAGGCATTGCTCTGTTTGGCGTACCCAATCGCATAATAGCAGATCAAGGTAGAAGTTTTGCATGTGGTAAATTCCGTGAGTTTTGTTTGAAAAATAAAGTAGAGCTACACCTTATAGCCACAGGAGCCAGTCGGGCAAACGGGCAAGCAGAGCGAGTCATGAGCACTATGAAGAGTATGTTGACAGCTGTAGAGACAAGCGAAAGATCATGGCAGGATGCATTAGAAGACGTGCAGCTAGCCTTGAACTGCACAACTAATCGTGTGACTAAGTTTAGTCCATTAGAGTTATTGATTGGAAAAGAGGCTAGACCATTGGGCATGGTATGCGTAAACAAAGAGAGTGACGTTGATCTTGACGAAGTAAGAACACGAGCCAAAGAGAATATTGACAAGAATGCAATGTATGAGAAGAACAGAGTTGATTTAGGTAAGGCAAAAGTTGTTAAGCACAAGGTTGGCGATCATGTCTTGCTGAAATGCGAAGAGCGACACCAGACAAAGCTGGATCCGAAGTTCAAAGGGCCATTCGTGGTAATTGAGCTATTAGAAGGTGACAGATACCTGTTGAAATCCATGACTAGCAAAAGAACATACAAGTATGCACATGAGAGTTTGCGAAAGATGCCAGATGAATGTGTTTCATCTGAGATGATTGAAGAGGATGATTGCGGTGAAAAAGACGTAGATCATCAGTCGAGGATGACTACGGTGAAAAAGACGTAGGTCATCAGGCGAGGATGACTACGGTGAAAAAGACGTAGGTCATCGGTTAATCTCTGTCACCGAGGGTGCAGGGAACATCTTACGTGGGGGCTGGTCCAAGCAGCAATGTTCATGTCGGTGCCGAATGAAATTGTTTGTGGCAATGTTCATGTCGGTGCAGAATGAAATTGTTTGTGGCGGATGGTTGATCAAGTGGTGGATCAAGGCACTGCAGGTGCACAGCGTCGCAGAGTGGCGGCAAGAGCCCGAGAACCATGTACAGATAAAATCGATAGCCAAATGGGCGAGTTTCGGTGGAAACTGACATTTGAAGAATTGCAAAATATGATAAGGCTAAGTTGTATGTTCTGAGCGAAGCATGATGAATTGTCAAGCAAGATGTGATGCCAAGCCTGATGTTTACTTTACGTTATGCACACGAGGACGTGTGAATGTCAGGAAGGCCGTGTCGTAGAACTGCTGTTAAGAATACTGTTAGTGCTGAGTCACGTGGACACGTCAGCGTTATGAATACTGTTAGTGTTAAGTAACGTTTTAATAAATGAAAAAGGAGACAACGAGAGTATGCATCATGAATTGGTAGATATACAAAGGCGAGGTCCGATAGAGATAGCTATACGGACTGAGTGTGGCGCGGATGTTCTAGAGGAAAGTCAGTGTGAACTAAGTGACAGACGAGAACGCACGCGACTCACTACGCTTTTGAAAAGAAGAAAGTACAAGCAAGAAACGTGGAAAATACTAATATTCCCTCGGCTCCTACATATGTATATCTTGCCGCGTACAAACGATTCATTTCCTTCTGCATTCTTTTGGATCGATTCTGGAATCATTCCAAAGAATCGATGATTCACCAAAGACAAGGAACGAATTCATACCAGTCGAACTGCAGGGCTGTGTGAGCTCACATGTTTCAATGTGTGCGTATGCAGCTGCACTTCGATGATAAGAGAAGGGGCGCGCGAGCGGCAAGCAAAAAAAGGCAAAAATTGTTTTATTTCTTGGTTGGGCTAGCTTTGCCGAGATTTTTGATTTTTTCCCTATGCCGTGCATTTGCTATTCGAACCGGCTCATTTGCTACACTATCATATTATATTTGCCGCTCGACGCGTTACTAACATCTCTATATATAAAAGAGTTCGTCCGCGTTAAAATGGATAGCATATCGGCCTTAACGAAAAGAGCTAGAAGGCTGAAATTTTCACACAATTTTTTATGCAGGTATTCTGTTTGACCTAAGAAAGGAATTTTATTTTGGACAACTCCTTCGAGTACCTCCCATACATTTTGGAGCACTTTTACCCACTCCAAAAACAAAACAAATTACCCATTCCACTACTGCCGCCTGTTTGTCGCACAAGCTGAGAGTTTGATCGCGAGCGAGAATACAAAAACAAAACAAATGCGCAGTGACGCCTTCGCGTCGCACAAGCAAAGTCATAAAAAAAAAAAAGTGTGTGTGTGTTTCACGCACGACTGAAGTTATACTTCTTGTTTCTACTTGTTGTTGTTGTTGTTGATTTTGTTGTTGCTGGGTTTGTTTTACAGCATTTGCATTTGGATCCATTACACTTAAAATATAAATTTGTGGTAAAGTTACTTGTCGGCCGTTTGTATAGTAGTGCTGTCAAGTACTTTAATTGAACTTTATTGATGTGTTAACATCTATAGGCGCGGGTAGCGCAACTATCTCGGTACAATACATGCAAACCTCACACCGCGTTAGATCACACATGATCAGCGTCGACGCTTTCAAAAAAAAGCGTTAAGCGTTAGTATAGCAAATAGTATGTGTTTGTTGTAAAAATTTTTTCTCTGCTCAAAATAAGTATGATGGTATTAGTGCTTTGTGCAGCGGCAGAGCGCCCCAGCCCGGGCATGCAGCTGTTAAGCAAAGAGAATGATGACTGTTGAATACCCTAATAAATTATAAGTGTTATTGAGGACGTGTACTTCAATTATATATTTGCTATAAATGCATACTTTTATTAGTATAAGTTGGCGCTTAGCAAACAATTGCGAAACTACTAAAATAGTTTAATAATATTAATTGATTAATTGATAAATATAGCAAATAAGCTTGTTAGGGTATGCAGAAACATCATTCGTCCAAGGCAATTCTGTTTTGCTTCTTCGTGAATGCACAGACACAACACACACACACACTTACAGACAAACATAGCGGACTTCTGTAATAAGAAAATGAACTGACGAATGAAGAATCTTATGTACCCTAATATTATATAAGTGCTACTGTGGATATTATATATATGCAATAATTGCATACTTAATAAGAATAAGTTGGCGCTTAGCAAACAATTGAGAAATTACTAAAAATAGTTTAATAATATTAATTAATTAATCAATTAATATAGCAAATGAACTAGGTAGGGTATCCCACACCATCATTCACTTATTAAAGAAGTTCGTTATGTTTGTTTGTAAGTGTTTGTGTGTGTCTGTGCGTATTTATGCGTATGGCAGTACCGTTTCTATAGAAAAAGGAATTAGCAATATGAAATATTTTCACATATATCGTGCTATCGCGCTCTATTGTATTTGTGTTTTGTGTTTATGCTTTGTGCTATATTTTCACGTATATCTCTCCATCGCGCTCACATATTTATAAACACGTATTGTATTGTAGTATTGTATTTTTGTTTTGTGTTTATGTATGTGTAATCTGTCGATAATTTTCTGTCGTTTCTTTGGTATGTCGTTCTGTTTTCTGTCGTTTCTTTGGTATGTCGTTCTGTAAATTTTTACCCCCATATAAAACCCTCGATATAGAAGTATAACTTCC